>PVJA010004850.1:38229-83006 GCA_004027025.1 Myocastor coypus | reverse complement strand
TACTTAAAGTATTTTCAACTTACAGTGGGTTTATCATAAGTTGAAGAGAATCTATATATACTTACATGTATACATTATGTCTAATGTCCATCAGTCTATTTTTAAAACATTTTCATTGGATCGGTATAGAGTTCAGACACACTCTTTCAAAATATTGTACATTAGGAGCTAAAAGTCTGTGAGACAGAGCCTGTGTAGGAAAGTCTCTAACCCTCCAAATGATCTCCTTTTCTGAAGCGGATTATTAAAAACCTGGGAAAGACCCTCCCCGCCACACACACTTCTCTCTTCTTTCTGCTGGACTGGGGATAGGACTCAGTGCCTTACTACTGAGCTACAGCCTTAGCCCCTTTGTATCTTTCCTTTTGAGTCAGAGCCTTTGTAAGGCGCTAATTTTCCCAGGCTGTCTGAACTTGCCACCCTCCCAGCTCAGCTTCTGGGGGTGCTAGCACTGCAGGTGCATGCCCCCGTGCCCAGGTGAGAATTCTTTGCTGTGCTCCTGAGCCCCTCACATCATAAGACCCTCATAGAAAAGCTTTCACAACAGAGGGCAAGAATGTTCCTCATCACTAAGCACAAAGGCCAGAAAGTCAGAGAAGAGTCTGTACGGGCAGGCTTTGCCAGACTCTCCCACCGTGTGGCACTTAGGTCAAACCATGTTTGTCCTATCAGGTTCCTACAAGATTTGCTCTTTTATTGACCTAGTTTTAAAACATGCAATTTTAACAGTTTCTCCAGATCCTCATTTCTTTTGAAGTCTCTGATGTCCCACAGAAAGTATTGTGTATGTTTTTCTCTTACTAATCTTGTGTTACACAGACCTCTACCGTGAATGCAGGATGGGTGAGGAAAAGATATTTTTCCTCCCTATAGCTGCATACAACAAAAACAAGCACACCGGAGGGAGGGAAGAACTATATTTGGGTTTCTCTGCTGCTGGTGGGACCCTCAGCAGCATTTTCTGTGGTCAGGATGCCTCACAGGTTGTCCTAGGCTGGGACTCCCCCACCAAGGTGACAGTTTGGGTAATCTCTGCAGGAATTTAGCAGGTAAGGGACAAAGAATCCAGGAAGTGGAAGAACAAAGCAACCCAGCCTGGAACAGACTCAGTCTCCTTGTCAAGATTTAAATTTTAGCCGGGCGTGGTGGCTCACGCCTGTAATCCCAGCACTCCGGAGGCTGAGGCAGGAGGATCGGTGCGAGTTCGAGACCAGCCTGGGCTACAAAAGTGAGCTCAGGGCCAGCCTCAACTGCATAGCGAGACCCTGTCTCCAAAAGAAAAAAAAAAAAAAAAGATTTAAATTTTAAAAATCAAAAGAAGAGCTTGTAGCCTAGGGATACGGACTTAATTTCACCCTCAGCTACATGACCCCCACCTTTCAGGTAGCATGTTGAGATGGCATTTCTGAAGCCATTAGTTGTCCTGTGTGAAGCAGAGCTCAGCGCAGCCCCTTCTGTGGGGTGCAGCATGCTGGGTGGTGTTTGCCAGCTGCCTGGTGACTACACAATTTGCCTAGCATCCCAGAACTCTGGGAAACTTCATGAAGGCAAGGTGTCGTGGCCAGAGCAGACAGAGAGACAAAGCAAAAAGCAGGTGGAGGCTGGGTCTATCTCCTGCTATTCTGCTATTGTCTCCTACTCTCTTCTCTACAAGTTCCCAGTGACATAGGACAAAAGATCTCAGATAATATGAGAGAACTTCATCATGCTTCCTTTCTCTAAGCAGGCCTGCTTCATTGTGACCCTTCAAGTGAGACACAAAAAGAACAAAGAGCTTTTTACCTATCTTCTGATAACACACATATCAATATACAAATCTGCAATTTTCTTTCTTAAAATGCACTAAATGAACAAAATTTGGAATAACTGTGATTTTCCCTCAAATCAGTGTGAAATTTGTTGCATAAACTGTCAAAGTTTGTAGTTAATGGTTGTGACAGGTGGCTGTGGTAGTTAATTCTTGGCAGACACTCTGTCTAGGAGGTTGTATGGATTCAAACCTGAAATGTGGAGAGCTGAGAAGGTGTGTAGGCGAGATTTTTCAAGCTTATGCAACAGAGGACAGCATTCCAAGCATCAGTTGAGAGATCAAACGCAAAACATTAATTGTTTTCTACTGTCCTATTTATAGCTACTTGAAGCAATGGCTTCCTGTGGCCTGAACTTTCTTGCACTAGTAAGGCGCAGAGGTATCATAAAACCAGCTCAGTGTTGAAAGGCTAGACCCTAATGCCAACACTAATATCTGTGTTCCCTCCCTCAAGTGCTACAATATATACTTGCTGAGCAATAACAATATGCTAAGCTCCGGAGCCTGGCAGTGAGAAGAGTTGCAATAACCCAACTCAGAATGTTGAGCCCTTCTGGGCCTGTCATTGGTCTGGTAAGATGGGTACTAGAAATGATCAGACTTATCTCCCTCACAGGTAGGAGCAAAGTGCCAGTGAAGAAAGGTTTGATGAGATCCAAGAACATAATTTTTTAGTTAATGCTTATCCATAATTTGTCAAGGGCCAAAAAGAAATTGTCCTCCTTGAGTTTCAAATCAGATTTTGAGACATTTTTTTAAAAAAAAAGAAAAACTACATTTAAAAAGTGTACTGTTTCGTTTTTTAGCCCCAGGAAGACTTCTCTGAGCTGCTTGTATCTCTGGGAGTGTTAGCACTAATTCTACAGCATCTTCAAAAAGGCACACAATTAAAATCTTTGGGTCCAGTAGTTCAGACTTTTTCTAAAGCAGGGAGTTATATTTTCAAGTGTGACACAGAGCCAAAATGTATAGACAGACACCGCTGGGGTTGTTCTGGCTAAAGGGAAAGACCCTTCTTCTAGCTGTAGACCCCAAAGTCTTCTTGCTGTCTGAATCAGTTGAGCCATCACTCTTCCCAGCACTCATCTAGACTCGTCCTTTTTTTTCTCCTTCTTCCAGGAGACGTTAATAGTTAAGCGTGTGGACCCTTGCGTGAAGCAGGCTGCATTTGTATCTTGGTCCCACTACTTAGAACTTTACCTTCCCTTAAGTTCACATTTTTTTTTCTCTGTCAAATAGGGCTAACATCAGGACTATCCCTTAGGCTACTTGTGGAGATTGCATGAGTTCGTCTTGGGAAAGATGAAACAAACTCATTAATTAGTAGCAGTTGCTTTCTTTTGAGTCTATACATATGGCTACAGCCAGAGCAGTTTTCATAAATGATAGCATTCCATGTGTTATTGCCTTGTTTCAGACTTCTACCAAAGCTTCACCCTCCACCACTATTTACCAACTAACTGACAAACCACTTACTATAGCACGCGTGCATGCACCTGTGTGTGTGTGTGTGTGTGTGTGTGTGTGTGTGTACACGTATAGATGTGTCTGTCTGTAATTATGACCGTGTCTACATCTAAATATCTTCCATTGACTCCCCTAACCTCATCTGCCTCCCTGGCCACTCTACAGATCTGTTCTTCATGTGTCCAGGTCTTGATGCAGAACATTTGGAGAACAACCATGCATAGAATACTGAACAAGGAACAAGCCAATGTGGTATATAATAATATCTGAGCAGAATTCCTAAGCAAATAACAGAAATAAAACACATAAAGGGAGAAAATATTGAGAATGCTGAGCAGTGGATTCCAAATGTAAAAGTGAGTAGCAGAAACAAACGCATAAATAGACTGGGAGAGGGATCCTGTTCTTTAAGAAGTAGAGATATGGGTAAAGTTGAGGAAACTGCATGGGGACAGCTGAGGGAACCAGTGACCTTTACGGAAAGGCTCATGAGAGACCATTAAGTGTTAGAAGAGCATCCTTGGTTTATGCACATTGAGTCATTGAAATTTTTCTAAGTGGATTTGGAGCACCACTGGGGTGAATGTAGCAGGGTGTGGGAATGGTGGGCACAGGACCAGGGACACCCGCGCTGGGGGCCCCCCTATTCAGCAGAGGCACACATTCAAAGCTGATTGCTTCTTTCTCCCACATTCTGCTTCCATGTGGTCTGTCACACTCAACCAGCTCCACGCAGTGGCCTCAGCCAGCAGCCTGCCAGTCTCTCCCTTCCACTCCTCTCCTCCACCCCCACACTCAGTGAGTCACTGTGACCACTCATTTCTGCCTTCAGCTTGGTCCACTGCCCTTTGCCCACTGCCAGCACCACTGTGCCAGCCCTTCTTCAACCTCCACTGCCATTTAGAAGCTCACCCTGCATGGACCTCTTGGGTCCCTCCTGTTCATTCTCAGCTCTGCTTCTAAAAAGAACATTTTTGGGCCAGTGAGATAGTTCAGCAGACTAAGCACCTGCTTAGGCAAGCACAGGGACTGGGGTTTGATTCCTGGCACCCCACCCCTGGGCATGCTGAGCTGGCCACCGAGTCCAGGAGTAGTGGTACATGCCTGTAATCCCAGCGCTAGAGAGGCTGAAAATGAGAATCAGTGAGTCCAAGCTGTGTAGTGAGTCCCTGTACTAAATGCATTTTTTTAAAAGAGAGAGAACTTTTAAAAATGTATGTTTCATCATGCCATGCTGTTTCCTATTATTCCTAGGATGTCCCAAGTCCTAATGCTGGTTGTTGAAAGCTCACCACTGAGACCCTCACACTCTTTCTTGTCACTGATTGTCTTCCTCCTTCTTTTCCAACCGTTTTGGAGTTTGTTCCATTCTTTCACCCTCTGGTATTCAGGAACAGGTTTCTTGACCTTAAGTTACTCTTCTCTCACCCCACATCCTTCACAACACTATACCACATGTGCTAGCTTATTTGTTTCCACCTCGGAGGCCTGATTAACACTGGATACTGCTACAAGTTGAACTTGTGTGAGACACCTTCGCTGTAATCTAACCAAGCATGGCCTCACCATCTCTTACACTTCTTTTTTCCCAGCATACATCACAGTGGCAAGTACCTGCTCAATTTAGGCAAAAACGGGTAGAGAAATGTAGTGTTCACCATCCCGAATGCTTCTTGTGGCCTTGTTGATGAAGATAAATTCTATCTAGCAAGAAAGTGTATCAAGGCTGGACACACCGACCCAGCTTTGTAACACACAGGTAGGGTACTTTTTTTTTTTTTTAATTTGATTGGAGCTGAATCATGCCTTACTTTAAAACTCTGTTTCTCTTAATATCATTATGGAGAAGTAACTGGAAAATGAATCACACGTTATAAAGTAAAGAATAGGTAATATGGGCCGGGCCTGGTGGTACACATCTGTAATCCCAGCACTCAGGAGGCTGACAAGAAAACTGCTGGGAGTTCAAGACCAGTCTGGGCTACATAGTGAGTTTAGGAGCAGCCTGAACTAAGTAACGAGACCTTGTTTCAAGAAGAAAAAAAAGTAACATAGTTTCACCGTCTTGTAAAACAACTGATCATCAATGAATTTTCTTTGGGTGATAGAAGCATGTTTCCGGTATCTTGCACCTACACCTCTTCTCATCCCTGCTTCTACTCATGAACTCCTGGAAAGAAGGCCTACATCCCCCACACCCACTGCACAGCCCAAGTCAGGCCTGATCATTCAGCAAGTGGCTAACAGTGCTTCAGTGCCTAACTGCCACTAGGAACAGAACAGAGCGCGGAGTGGCATCTGGGCTTCAGCTGAGCAATAGAAATCAGTGAGGAGGCCTCCGGGAGGCCGCAAACATAAAAGCACTTCTTGAACTATAAAGAGCATAAAGCTGCAGATTTCCTATTATTACTAATACTGTTGGAATTTTAGCACTGGAAGGAATAGAGGAAAATAGAAGGGCACTGACATTTACTGAACATTAACCCCGGTCAGAAACTATACCAAACACCTGGCGTCTGTTGCTATTTTTAATCCTCACAATGACCCTATGAAGAAATGGGCCCTAACTCAGTATGTTAGTGCCTTTTCCCAAGTCACACAACTTCAAGGGGCCTTCCTGACACCACGAGGTAGGTGTAAGACCTATTTGCTTTGGAACCGAGAGAGCAGGGGCGCAGAGATCTGCAGCATGGGACACTGTGAGATGTGCCAAGTGACCCGTCTGTAGCCACAGTGTAGGCTGGTGCAGATGAGAACTCAGATGGACAACGAGGCTCTGGAACAGAATCTGAGCTGTTACAAGGTTCTCTGTCTCCCCACTTTTCCCCCTGAGTTTTTCAAAGGGCCTCTGAGTCATTAGGAAGAGGTCCAGGGCCTGGCAGGCTGCCCTGGGCTTGAGAAACGTTGTGAAGGAGGACACCACTGATTTTGTGGGTGTTGGGAGGCTTATGAGAAGGCAGTGTGGGGTAGAGAGGGTACAAGACAAATGGTAAAGCTGGTGGCTCCCTACACAAAGGACACATGCTGGCACGGCTCTCCAGTCACCGGTGAGTCATAGTCTGTGAACACAGAGCACAGCTGCCAATTGTTTTGGAAAAGGGCACTGAGGTAAACTTCCAGAAGGGCTCTGTGTTCTCTTTTCTCATCAGAAGCCAAAAGAACAATCACCACCAACAACTATTAAATAGAGGCCAAATCTTCATATTAATTAAAAGCTGTGTAATATATATCTTGTCCAATTTTTAAATCACTAACAACTCTAATCGGTTCCAGCAAAAGATGGCCTCAGGGCAAAGGCAATGTGGGGCCTGCCTGCCAGGGTGAGACTGGTACTCCAGTTTTTCCAAGTACCAACTAGGCCATCTTAGAGAGGTCACATTCCCTCTCTGAAACACAACTTTCTCATTCCTGCTCATTTTGAAAAAATGAGAGATGTCACACATAAGGGAGTTTTAATACATAGCATGTAATATTCAATATTAAATGTCCAATAAAGGACAGTAGCTGCTTCATTATTACCAGTAGCAGTAAGGGACAGTATTTCCACACTGTATAGTATTTGTATCTGCTGCAACTACTGGATATCAAGGCATTGTGGTGCTAGACATAAGCCTCATTCTTGTCCCAAAAGAATACCAACTTTGTGAAGAATGCCCCTGGAGGGCAGAAAAGACCTCAGGAATCTACTAGTGCTTGAGTTTAAGAATATAAGAAAAAATCAGTGGTTTCTGTCACTAACAATTCATGACACAGTGAGAGGAAAATAAGGAGATGATATATAAATATATATATATATGCTATACCACACTCTGTTCTAAAGAAAGGAGAGGATGCTGAAGATCAAGATAGTGCAGGAAGGGTCATAAAGAGGGGGTGTAGCTGTGTGGAACTTACCCAGTCTTTGCTCATGTGCCATGACTGCTCCAACTCCAAGGGGTGCTTCTATCTATCTATCTATCTATCTATCTATCTATCTATCTAGATATATAGTCAACTAAATATACATATACACATATACAGAGTCAACTAAATATACATATTTACATGTATGTTTAGTTGACTCAGCAGGGGGCCAGGGTCCTCACTTGGGAAACACTCTAAGCCTGTTCAAGAGGAGGTCATGGGGATGATGTGAGTGCTACACCCACCTGAGAATGGATATATAGATATAGGTATGGATATAGGTGTAGGTATAGGTATAGGCACAGATATAGGTATAGGTATAGGTACACATAAATATAGATATCTTCCCTAGTTTAAGACCACTATGTCTTCACATTAACTGTAGAGGAGAAAAAAAAGCAACCTTCTTTCAAACATAGCTGTCTCAGAGCTTACAACAGGCAATTATGAAGGCTCTGTGAGGAAGAACCCCATCAAGGCCACAAGACCAAGAGCTACTGCTTTGTCTCCAAGGGTGAGTTTTCAGTTTCCTGAAATTGAAAGCTTAGTATTAGGCATTTGTGCACATAGACGCAGATGTGCAACGACACTTAGACATGAATGTTTACTTTTCTGGGGTAGGGTTCCTATCTCTCATCATGTGTTTTGGAGGAGTATATTTATTCCGTAGAAAATAAAATCAATGGATCAGACCAATTTTAATCAAACTACACCTGGAAGCCATATGTGATGGTTGATGCAGTGTCAACTTGGGAAGTCTAGTAGCTTCACACAGTAACTCAGCAGTTCTACACCCCAGCATGGAGGGGACTTGCCCTTCCCTCTAGGATGTTGTTCGTTGTGTTAACTTAACGAGTTTAGAAGTTTGGTTGACTCAGTGAGATGCCAGGATCCTCACTTGGGAAGCATCCTAAGCCTGTGCAAGAGAAGGCCATGGAGATGACATGAGTGCTGCAACCCCCTGAGAGCGCATAGCCTGCTGACAAAATAAAGGAGAAAAAGAGGTTTTCCCTCCCCTTTTCCTCTTGTGTTTACTGTCTTCCCACCCCCTTGAGCAGTTGCCCCTGTGCCATGACATTCTGCCTCTGAGCCAGCTATGGACTGAAACCTCCACAAACTGTGAGCTAAGTAAACCTTTCCTTCCTTAACTTTGGGTGTCAGGTATTTTGTCCCAGCAATAAGAGTGAAGTAACTAAGACATCATACCTGGTGCATCTTCTGTTCTTATAAATAAAGCTTTATTAAAACATAGCTACACTGACATATTTACCTGATGTTTATGCCTGCTTTCACACTACTATTGAAGAGCTGAGTAGGTGAAGGAGAGATGACATGGCCTTAGAACCTAAAGTACAGGCTACAGTATTTTGCTCTTCACAGAAAAAGGATACTGACCCCAAATTTAGACAGTCATTCACTGGATTTAAGCAGTTTCTGGCTAATAATTCACCATCAAAATCCAAGAGTAAGCAAGTGATTTTATAAGGTAAAATTTCCTGCTTTAATGTGTAATTTAATGGATTAACTAACCTGCTTTGAATTGTCCCTAATCCTATTCCTGGAAATGTAGTAGACAGAGGGGTGTCCAAGAAGGACCTTAGGAAGGATTTTTCTGAGGTTACCTGCCACAGGAATTCTGAGCCAATTATGTAAACTGCTACAGAAATATGCAAGGAAAAAATTATCATCATTCTAAATAATTCAGAGTTTATAGCTGATGGCTACAAACCAAATATGAGAAATTATGTAATTAGTAGCACATTTACAAGACTATACAAAATATGCTAATACTCTCACTAAGTTAAGATAAAGTTGCATTTTTTAACTAGTCCACAAGATCAGTCCAAAGAGTAAGAGACACCTTAAAGGTTTTTTAAAAGTAAAGTTATCAATCAGTTTGGAAGAGTGCTTTCTTTGGACTACAAAATAAGTTTATAAAAATCTTATTCCATTTTAGTCTGCTTTTAATTGCTTATTTCCATTTTTTATGCATGATTTGATTAAGAGTATATTAATTTCATTATCTTCAAGTCAGGCAACATACTTTGTGTTTTTAATTTGAGTAGTTTTCATCATTCTAATCTATCTGCAAGGAGATCTGTTTATGTGTATCGACTTAAATTATATATGCCTACTCTCTTCTACTATATGGAGAACAAAACAGGTAAAAATTTAACAAATATGAGTACACACACACCTCAAGCTATGCAGCCTTGTTTTACTAGTGTCTTCCAAGCCTGAAACCTTAAGAGCTGTCTGTTTTACATAATCTTGCAGTTTATGTAAAATAGGAAGCTAGGTATATGCAGCTAGGATCATGAGCTCCATATAATAGTAAAATCTCTGGTTACAGAAAAAGGCAGCTATCTCTAAGAATCCACCAAGGACTGATTTTAGTACACACACACTGACACACACACACATTTTCAAAATCTGAAAATACTCAAGTACCTTATATAAAATATTGTAGTATTTCCACATCTTTCCATATACTTTAAAAAATCTCTAGATTGTTTATACTTTAAATAATCTCTAGATTTATAATTTATATAACTTACACTTTAAATAATCTCTAGATTCTTTATGATACCCAAACATACAAATCCTATGTCAATAGTTGTCCTATAATTTCTAGGAAATGAGAAGCAAAAAAATACTCTATGTATTTAACAGACTGAATTTTTCCCATTTCAACTCATTAAGATGCCCAGGTGTGCACCACCGCACCTGGCTAAGAATCTATCTTTAGCTCAGTATGATGTCTAATACACAGAAAGGTATACGGTACATTGTAGATATTCAGACAATATCAGCTGTATTGATCTATTCATGTATAGGTCTGATAAAAATACAGTGATTTTTTAATCTTTAAAAATTATTATTGCAGTGTATGACACACTGCCATTAATTCTCCTCAAAATGCTCTTCCTTTCTTCCTACACATTTATCTCACTATTCTTGTTATCATTTAGTAGCTGTAGATATTCTTTTTTGTGACTGCCTTTATGGAGTGTGATTAAAAAATAGCGAATATTGCTGTTGAAAGTCACCAAAAAAAGAGAGAGGCAGGGTCCTAAAAACATTGTAGGGGCCGGTCTGATAGCTCAGTGGACTAAAGCACCTGTTTAGGTAGAACACATCGACTAGGGATCGATTACCCACATCCTGTGCCAGCCCCCACCCCCGGGTCCGATGATAAGATGATTGAAATGGGACATGGTGGCATGCGCCTGTAATCCCAGCACTTGGGGGGCTGAAAACAGGAGGATTACTACAGGTCTGATATACATAGTGAGACCCTGTAGACTCTGTCCTAAACACAGGAAAAAAAAAAAAAAGCCCAAAACTAACAGCATTGTAGTGTGTCTTCATCCACCTTATTCACTGGATCTGATGCTATGTGACTTGTAGTACTTTCTGAAACTTAAGCTGACAGTGAAATTTAAATATTTTAAGTCAATTTAACACTGAGGAAACCACATGGTGCAATTCAAGAGACTGAGGAAAGAAGACTTTTCGATCTGCTTTAGAGAGTGGCAAGAATGATGGCATAAGGGTGTTCAAAGTGAGGGGTATGAGTATTTGAAAGGAAATCAATAGAATGTGTCCTTCAGTGTAATAAGAACTTTTTAAAAAATTAAACATTCACTGTAATTGTTGACCATACCTTATATAAATGTTGACATTTAAATTATGTGCTTGGATTTCTGTGATGCAATACATTGAATCCATGCTAATTTCTCAATAAACCCTTCTTTTTTATGTCTTTTAGTACAGGGACTACAGGGTGTCACTACACAGAGCAGACTCACAGTGATCCTCCTGTTTTCAGCCTCCCAAATGCTGGGATTACAAGCGTGCAACACCACGCTCAATCTCAATCTCTGTCTCAGTGTGCCCCAGGGGCCAGCTCAACATGCAAGGAATCAAACCCTGGTCCCTGTGCCTGTTTAACCAGGTACTTTAGTCTGCTGAGTATTGGCTGGCCCTATAAGCCCTTCTGCATTGTATACTACGCTATCCTGATCTTTACACTGAAAGCGCCGTTATGTAAGGTAATGTTTTATATCTCACTTGACACAGAAGCAACAGTACTTACTTTTCCACTGAAGTTTTAATAAATGCACACTACTCTGACTTCAAAAGGTTTTCTAAGTAATTCTGTTGGAAGGCTGTCAAGTGTAGAAACAAACAAAGAAACAAAGGTATTATAACATATATTTGGTTAACATTAAGATTGAAGGGCAAATCTATGAAAGAAGAATATTTTTGCATCCTACAAAGCTAGTAGGCTGAAAAGCTTTAAGGCCCCAGTCTTTAGCAGCTGGGCAGTGCTCTGTCACACCAGTGAATGTCACAGCTGTCTTACTGTGGCATGTCCACGAGGGAGCCAAAGGCCATCACTGAACCCATTGGCCCTCAGATCTGTAAGGAATGAAAGATGGAGGATGAAACCTCAAGTCTTTGAGGGAGGCCACACTTGCCTCCACCCGACTTTTGGACACCAGGCAGGCTTTAATTGCTTCCTCCCCTGTGTTAGTTTGGATGGATTCTTTAAGTACAGTGGGGACATTTCTCAGCAGACACAGACCGCCCCGTTTCTTTGGCATCATACTCTCTAGGATTCATATGTATCTAGAGAAACTTCATATCTGTGCCGGGCCCCTAAGACGGGTGGGGCTCAGGACTTCACAGTGAGACTTTTGTGCCTATCAAAACATTCAGGCAAATCTTCCACACTTTTTTTTTTTTTTTTTTTACTACAAACATATCAATTCATTTATTTCCCAAAACTGTTGGGAAAGAGAACCAATTTTGAAGCAGTGAGGAGACATAGAACATAGTATCGTGTTACATGTTAGTTACTCAGAGTATGTATAGTAATGAAAATCTAAAAGATGGCCTGCCCCAGTGTGCTGTACCAGCCCCGCCCCAGGGGGCTCTGAGATAACTGAGACTGGGCGTGGTGGCATGCTCTTTGTCATCCCAGTGCTTAGGAGGCTGAAAACAGGAGGATCACTAGAAGTCTGATCCATGTAGTGAGACTCTGCAGACCCTATACTAAACACATAAAAAAAGATGGCTTGCATCTACACATACATATTAAATTACTAACCAATTTTGAAAGTGAATTTTAAATTGCTTTCACATCAAATATGATTCAGAGTGATAGTTACTTCAGCAAGTTTCTCATAATTAAATACTCAACTCCCAGAACTTCTTTTGTTAAACCCAGGAATCCTTGACATGTACTTGGCTTTTAAGTTGTGCTTGGCATAAGGAGTTGAATTGGCAGATCTCAAAAAGGAGCAAAGCCTAAGAGCACAAGCTCCTGAGTCCTACACTAACAGAAAGGTCAGAAAATAGCCTCCTAACTGGGCATGGTGGTGCGTGCCTATGATCCCAGCTCTTGGGAGGCTGTAAACAGGCGGATCGCTATGAGTCCGATCTAGTAGTGAGACCCTGAACACTCTGTAGACCTTCCCTCGAATACAAAAAAAAAAAGAAAAAGAAAGAAAGGAAGGAAGGAAGGAAGGAAGGAAGAAAGAAAGAAAGAAAGAAAGAAAGAAAGAAAAAGAAAATAGCCTCCTATTCTCATGAGCAAAAGAAGCCGTTCTCTTCCTCTCTAGAACTTGTTAGAGAAAATCAACAGGGAGTCTATGAGGTTGACATAGCTCTAGTGCCCTGAGGTCCTATATAAGCAAACTGAAACCCAGACCCACTATAAAAGGCAAACCAAACCTAAGCTTAACCAATCAAAAATAGTTGACTAGTTTCCAACTAGATTTTCCACTAGAATCACCTAAATGTGACTACTATTCCACTTTAACTGAACACATGGTTTGCTTTGTTTCCATGACAGAAGGCTTCTCCCCATGTCCCTTTCTTGGAGTCCAAAGCATCTTAATCTTATGCCATCTACTTCATGAATTGTTGCTTGTCCCAATACATTCTTTGAAATTCTCAATTTTCTAGGTTTATATTTTAACATTTTATCGCCTAGCTTTAGACAGAGATTAACAGCATCAAAGATGATTACCAGGACTGAATCTGTTCTGCATTTGTAGTCTGCAAGGACATCTTGGAAGGATATTCTAGCTTCTCATTTCTTTCTTTCTTTCTTTTCTTATCTTTTTGTCTGAGAGCTTTCAGGTAGCACTGCTACTGGTCATTGGCTAGGCAGTTTCAGGAAAAAAAAAAATGGAAAGAAAAGGGTCTTGGAAATCACACAGACCTTACTTCCGCTCCCTCTTCTGCCATTATTTATCCTCAAGCAGAATTTGGACATCTCCCAAATAGCTGGAATTAATGGCTAAAATTAATAATATGCTATCTGGCATCAATACAACTAAAGCACTGGGTGGAGTTTCAAATATGCAATTAAGTAAGTAGAACCTGGCTTGACATTACATCAGAAAGCTCCAGAGAGTAAAGCTGGCCAGAAGCTAGCCATGAGCCTGCGTCCTTTGGCTACTGATAAAAGAAATTATAATCACTCTTAAGCTGCATTTGGACAAGTTTGATACCTCTATCAAATGTGTTCCTATTCTCCACATTCTTTGAAGCCTCCGTGGAATACTGTGTTCACTTCTGGGTGTCATTTTAAGTAGGATATTGCTGACCATGGAATAATCCAAAGAAATGCATCCAGAAAAATGCAGTGGTTTTTGGAGAAATAGCTGTAGGAATATTGCCTAGGAAAACTGAAAAACTCAATTTTGGGGAAGTACTAGGCCATAGTGCTTGTTATGAAGTTTTAATGTAAGTTGGTTCAAGTTATCTGAATAACTGATGGATAGAAAATGTTCTTTTTGGATCTGCTGACCCAAATAACCTTTCTTGTACTCACTACCTTATTCATAGTACCCTGTAAGTGCCATAGGATACAGATGTTAATAACCCATAAATACAAACTCAAGATGCTTATTATTAAATAAGAAGAACTGTAAAGAATGTGGAACCCTCAGCTTTCATCCCAGTTCTTTTACTTACTGGGGTTATGATTATGATGGTTAATTTTGCAGCAACTTGACTTGGCCACAAAGTACACAGATTACACGTTTTTTCTAAGTGATTCTATGAAGGTGTTTCTGCATAATATTATCATCTGAATTGCAACACTCAGTAAAATTAACTGCATCTCCATGTAGGTGGGTGTCATTCAATTCATTGAGGCAGGGCCTAAATAGAACAAAATGTAGAGGAAGGCGGAATCACCTCCTCCCTTTTCTTTTGGCCTCACTGCTTGTGTTGGGACATTTCATTCCACCTTTCCTGTCCTTGAACTGGAATGATATCATGGGGTTTCTTAGGTCTTTGCACTTGAATTATTTCACTGCCTGTGGAAGAGGGAGCAGATGATGGTACTTTTCCAGCTTTCATAATTATATGAGCCAATCTGTCTCTGTCTATGTATCTTTCTCTGTCTCTCTGTTTTCCTCCTCCCTCCTTCTCTCCCTCTCCTCAAATATAATAGGAAGATAGATGACAGACAGACAGACAGGTAGATTGATAAACTCTAACAAATACAATGACCTTGGGCAGTGTCTCATCTTTTCCTAATGTGGCTTTATTTCTTTGTAAAACAAACTTTTTTCTGAAAACTGAATATGAAATATATAAATTAGATTAATTTCCTTTTAGAAAAACTCATAACAGAAGAAAGAATTACCAAAATTTTGTAACAGACAAAAAGCGAGAAACAATGTTAACTCAGGAAATGACAAATCTTAGCCCATCTTTGTAACAGTCCATGCAGGAGATAAGATAACAGTAGCTCTTGGGGGCAAGGAACAAAGTGCTGGTGTTAGGGCTCGAAGGTGAGAAGGGAGAAAAGATAGCTTCGCGTTTTGTAACTTTTGTGTTGGGGTGAATACTGATGCCATGAACTACAGCAGGAAGGCAGAAGGAGGAAGGTAGCTGACCAAATGAGCAGTCGGATATGTTGAATTCAGACAACTGAGGAATAATCAAGTTCTGGCCAGAAAGTTGGAAATAGGGTTAGAGAAGTGCAGATTTGAGGGAAGGTGCATTCAGGGGGCAAAGCGTGTTGTTAAATATAGACAAACTTGGGCTTCAACTCTGCCTCTACCACCAACTAGCTGTGTGGCCTTGTACAAATTATTTATCATCTCGAAAGCTTAATTTCCTTAATTGTAAAGTTGGGGAAATGATACACACTTCAAAAGCTCTGCTTATGGCATGCCATCTGGTTGCCATTTGTCACCATCACTCTCTACCATCACCATCATTGCTAAAGCCATTAAAGTAGATGAACTTGGCTAGGATCAGAGTAATTAAGTAGAAGGAGTTGAGGGATGCATGTGTGAGGGGACCGTTACCAAGGGATGAATGGCAGAAGATTGAAATGGCAAGAAGCTCAAGAGTTAAAGAGTTGGCAGAAGACCAAGACAGCAGAGTACTACAAAGGCCAAGAAGAAAGACTTTAAAAGACAGAATCATGAAATGCCAAATGCTGCAAAGTCAAGGAGTTTAATGATAAGAAGAGGACATCAGGGCTGGGGGGATAGTTTGGTGGTCTAAGGGCCTGTCCAGCAAGCTCAAGGACCCAAGTTTGATCCCCAGTACCACAGGCCATGCTGGTCCTGTAACCAAGCATAGTGACATGCACCTGTAATCCTAGCACAGGGTGGGTCGAGACAGGAAGATCACTAAGAGTCTGAAATGTATAATATGATCCTATAACTAAAAATAATAAAAAGAAAACATCAAATATGGGAGCTTGAGGGCTAGCTTTCCTTGTTGGAGTGACTGTGTGGTAAGCGAGTGTGAGAGTCAGTTGCAAATGTGATAGGATTCGAAATGAAAGTTTTACCCAGACTTCAAGGAAATGCGAACCATATTCCAAAGTAGATGGTAAGATATTTTGCCTTCCAGGAATTTCAAAGCTGATAAACATAGGTAGAAGTCTTGATACTTTCACTTATTTCAAGGATTTAAAAGAATTAGGTTATCCCATAAAAGGGATCTCAGAAGGATTCCATAGACAGATGTGTTGCGAATGCCATCTTTCCTAAAGGGGAGAGATTCTCCCATTGCTTCCCTGTGGGCTTCACAGTTAGAGGGAAAGTGCTGCTCATTCATTATACTGTACACAGAGGAAAATAATGAAAATAATTGTAGGAAATGGCAGAGACCAAGTTTTTATAGTGTTTGAAAGAAGGCAAGAGACATTAAGCAGGAATACCTGAGTAAACATCAGTGGCCAAAGATCTCTGGATGTCTTGCGCTTCAGTGGGCAAAGTCTGTGGGGCACCTGGTGTGAACACTTCGGTGTTTTAGAGGTCCAGCTGGTTTCAGGGGCCCATGTTCCATGTTATCTCCTTTAAGACATCCTGTGCTTGCCAAGAATACCAGAGCTGAGCTGAGAACAGTGCCTCTGTATTATGGTTTGTGCCTAATTGTCCCCCCAAAGCCTCATGCAGTCCTGGGGTGGGAACTTCTAGAGTTTGAGATTAACTCATGATCCACTGGGGTTATGGATGATCCACTGGGATTATAAGTTTTAGTACTGCTGGGATCATGGGTGTGAGTGCTATACCCAACCTAGAGCAGAGAGCCTGAATGTAATATAAATGAGACAGAGAGACAGACTCTCTGTTGCCTCTGTTGCCATTGTTGTCCCACCACTGTAAACTGCTGCTCTCTGCCATGTGCCCCTCTGCCTTGGAGCCAGCTGAATATGGACTGAAACCTCCAGCAACTGTGAGCTAAATAAACCTTTCCTTCCTTCATTTTGGGTGTTCCGTATTTGTCCCAGCAACGAGAGAAGAATAACTGAGACACTCTTCTAGCAGGTAGGCTGGGTACTCAGAGTCACGTTCAAGTAGTCTCACAACAACAACCCAGAGTTTATATGTTCATGTTTTTTTTCTGAGAGCTTTTGGTAGCAGAGAAAAGGTTTCCTTGTATTGGGTGGGCTATTGATTGGGGACAAAAAAATGTCTGATTGATGAATCTGAGAATTGAGCTGGCATGGAGCTAATACGAATTCTTCTCAAGGGGATCATATGAGGCAAACAGGGAAAGATTTAGAAAACAAGGGCTGGAGGAGACCCAGGCAAAGCTGGAAGAAATTAAAAAGCTGCTATCAGTAAAGAAGAGTGGGATACTCCCAGGGAGAATCCTTGAAGAAAGCTGACTTTAAATAGCTAACAGCAGTTGACCCAGAGTGTTTGAAGCTGTATTACAGATGTACATTTCCATTCCAGTCCTGGAAGGGTCAGAAACAGCAGGGAGAAGGTGAGTGAAAAGGGGAGAGATCATCAACTCAGCCTTCGTTCCACAGAGAAAGCATCACACTGCCATGGGTCCTTCATAGTTGCGGGAATAGCACTCCCATATGGATGGCTATCTTATGGGACTACATATTGCCATTGCTGAATGTTGCTAGTATGTCGTAATCAAAGGAGTCAATAATGGTTTTTGCTATTGTAGGAGGACCTAGGACAGTCCTGGGATTGCTAACGAGTCATCCAGTGGCCAAAGAAGAACTTGGCCATTATATTAATGCAAAAAGGACAACATAAGATAATTTTTAAAAGCTGATAACCCAGTTTCTCTTCAGATCATATAAATCTTTTGCTTTTTAAAGAAGCTGATAAAGCTCATACTGTTTTTGGATTCAGTGCTTCGGTAACCCAAAGTGATTAAAACAGTGAGTCAGAATAAGGAAGTGGTGACATTAAGGACAATGATCTCTTTAATTGTTTTTAGCCGCCTGGCAGAGAACGGAAGATACTATGGCTTGGTGAAATACTAACAGGGACAGAATGGCCTTCAGTGCGGCAAACCTGGGGCTGGTAAGGGGCTGAGAAAAAGTCAGAAAGGATGGGGAAGGCACCCGGCCCAGAAGAGCACCAGGAAAGGAAGGAGGATGCTGCAAGGTCACAAAGATACAGAGGACAAAAATGAAGAACACTATCAGTGTTTTTGGGAAAGAGAGAGATGCATTTCCTTCTTTGAAAACTGAGGGAGGCAGGAAGAAAGATGAGTGGAGATATAGAGATATTTTATCTGGAGAAAAAGGAAAATTAAACAGTGGAATCGGCTTCCTTATGAAGTCATTCAAGAGGGTCTTCGCTGGGAATGAGGAGCGACTGCAGTGGGGAGGGCTTGATCACATGGAGGAAGGGCAAATGGTGGTCTCCAGGATGCTCCATGTCCAGAACTCACACTCAACTACACAGGTCAATAATTCATTGTCACTGTGCCTGAATACAATAGGAAACTGATGCGAACGAAAGAGAATAAAGGAGATTATCACATGTTTTGCATAAGGGCTTCGTTTTCTGAGTAGAAAATTAGCCACTTGCAACAAAGGAAACCTCTTGTGCTTGAGTTAAGGTCTCCATAGTCCAGCGCTGTATATGTCTCTACTGCCTGGAAGTGAATTCAGTTTTAAGGATCACCAGGTTCCAGGAAATTTTACATTTATACATGGGCCAAAGGTCTCAAGGAAGTCTTTAGAACACTGCAGTTTTTCCCCTGCTAAGAGGCAAATGAGACTAAGAGCAAAGCACATTGGCCAGTGTGCTCACACTTCAGAACTCCACCAAGCAAAAGCTCCTATTTCAAGTATCAGGATGAATTTTACAAATCAATGTAATCAGCACTATCATAGACTTTTGCATTCTTCTCTATTAAGAGAAGTTCTAATAAGACAGTGCAATGTCACAGAAACTTGGAAATTCTTCAACAAAACAGCTGTAATTCTTCTTTAAAAGAACTATACATTCCTAGAACTAACATCTATGGAAACAATAAAATACCCCAGCTCCACCAAGCCACATGCATATGAAAGAACTCTTCCCATAGATGTAATAAAATCTGAGCTTGCAATTCAGTTAAAACTTGAAGCTATAAACAATTGTCAGACTGGAGTGAACCATTAGTCATTTTACCTTAATGTAATCCTTTAGAGATAAAATCTGTGAGAAGAAACTCAGTAGTTACCACTCTGGGTCAAAGCTCAGTACCTATGATCCTTTGGCATCTTTAGACAAAGTGATACTAGCGATCCGTATGAAGGCTCATATTTTATGTGCTACTGGCTATTGTACATAGTGCCTACTTTGCATATAGTAAGCTGGCTTATAAAATAAGTTATGATTTTTTTTTTTTTTTTTTTTTTTTTTTTTTTTAAGCAGGAGTTCAAAGACATTTCATGGGGAGGCCTGGCCTTTATTTATCCAGAATGTTCTCAGTGACCCTATAGTTTCTCAAGTTTGCCAGCCCCAGCACAGAGCAGTGGGGCCATCAGAGACTCTTTTGATCCAAGTCAACATGGACACAGGGAAAGAGAGACATTCCTCTGGGCCTGAGAGTCTTCAGTGCCACTCAGTTTTGAAGTCTGACTGGTTCTTCCAAATGTGATTCCCTCCAGTGAATAGTGAGCATGTTCAAAGATCTTTCACCTCCCTCAAAAGAATGAAGGTTGAGAGTGAGAAGAAAGCAAAAGCAAGCTCTTTCTGCTTCTAAAGAACACCAAGCACCAATCTTGGTGACATCTGCCTCCAATTAAGTGCTGCAAAAGAATCTGTATGGCTGAGTCCAGCTGTGATCCACTAGGAGGTATATTTCAGCTGAGGTGTCATTCACTAAGTAATAAGGAACACAGTTCTGAACGTGTTCTGACATTTATTATCTCATTTGAGGTCCATTACATCCAGGGTAAAAAAGCTTTTTATAGAATAGGAAGCAGGCTCAGAGATACAAAGACCACACAGAAAGGAGGACACAGAATTGAAGGAAGCCTGTGTCTACTGTGATTATTTTAATACTGTTTCTCTTATTCTTAGTTCTAGCCCTATCTTTTGTTATTCAGAGTTGGGGAAAACAACTGGGACCCCCACAGTGAATGCAATTTCTGTCCTATCTTACTCAGGACACAAGTTCCAGGAAGGCAGTTAGGGTGGATTATTTCTCAAAACATTTGTCAAGCAGACCCTGAGTAATGAACACCAGGGGAGTCCTTAAGAGAAGCTGAAGAAATGTTTCTTTTAGAATTTCTTCTCTGGGAAGAACCCTGCTCTGGGTGCTCCATCTAGTGTAGGGAGGAGCTGGACTGGCATTCTTCAGAGGTGGAGGAACATGCCTGCACATACATCCCCACTGGCACACACATGCTCACGCACACATATGCGAATATGTACCATGTGTCAAAGATCAAAGCTCAAGTTTTAGCTTCAATAACCAGAAATAAACGCTACACAGTTGCAAAAAATATGAAGACTTATTTACATTTCTCCTATACTTAGTTTTATGATTGCTGAATACTTATTAAAATAATGTTCTGATTCAGGGTTCCATTTATTATCTTCAATCAGAGGAGCCCAAACATTTTACAGCGCATGTTATGCCTATAGAATGCATATCAGTTGAACAGATTCACCTGACATCTCTTACTAAGCCTAGAATCAACTAAAACTAATTTTCGCACATACTGCTATGGAAACTTCACTGTTTCTTCTAGGCAATTAGGACTATTTGCAAAGCCGGCTCCTCCTTCCCTTCTGTTTTAACTCCAGAGCACAACTTTTTGTTTATGCCACTTTAATCTTACCTTTTTAGATTTAATACACCCACTATGGCCACCCAGCACTGGGGAGGCTGTAATCCCAGCACTTGGGGAGGCTGAGGCTAGAAGATCACCTTAAATTCATGTTTAGCCTGGGCTACAGATCATATCCTAAAGTTCTTAGAATAATTTTGAGCTCTGAATTTCCTTAGTACAAACCCTACAGTTATCCAAAAAGCATTTAAAATTCAAGACTAGCTTGAAAGGCTGGCCAAATAGCTCAGCAGATGAAAGAAAGTGCCTGCAAGCAGGAGCAGGGGTTGGGAGTTTGATCCCCAGGCCAGTGGTGCCAGCCCCGCCCCCGGAGCATGCTGAGATAACAATTGAACCTGGTCCTGAGTCCCACACTAACAGAAAGGTCAGAAAATACCTGGCCCTAACTGAGCATCATGGAGTATACCTGTAATTCCAGCTCTTCGGAGGCTGTAAATAGGTAGATCACTCTGCGTCTGATCTAGTAGTGAGACCCTGAATAACCTGTAGACCCTTCCCTAAGAAAAATACAAAAATAAAAAAATCCACCTATTACTATCCTTGAGCATCCATGCTCTGTCTTGGACCACTGTCGTTTCCTCCTAGAGCAACTCATTCACTCACAGCTGACATTCTCTTATAGACATCTCCAGCCAAGTTACACCACACAGGGTCTCAAGGGGAACCCTGGGACACGACTCTCAGTAAACAGTGCTCCTACCTCCAGACCCCAATGAACAATTTGAATAAAGACTTCCTCCAGTACACTGGTCACCAGCCTACACATGTGCTACATCATCAGTTATATCACAAGCCCCCCTGCCTGTCAGGCATGCCACACTTTCATTTTAGTCAAAAGGATTTCAAAAGGGGTACACGTTTGACCAACTAGGTGAAGGACTCTGTTATGGCTCCTATCTAGCTGTCCTTCCAAAGCCTCATGCACTGAAAGATGGGACTTGGGGCAGGTGACTGGATCGTGGGCGTGAGCCTCATCAGTGGGTGAGTCTGCAGCTAAACGCGATGTTGGGAGGTTAAGACCATGGGAGGAGGGTGGCGTGGTCTGGAAGTGTCTGCATCTCGCCCTCCTCCCTTCATCTCTCTCTCTTTCAGTCTGCTTCCCACTGCCATATCGTGAGCTGTTTTGCCTTGGCAGTGCCCTTTTCCATGCTGCTGAGCCTTGGTGCCAGCCAAGTATAGACTGATACCTACAATCCGTGAGCCAGAATGCACCTCTGCTTTAAGGGTGGGCATCAGATCCTTTCTCAGCGATGAGAAAGGAGCTAAGGCAGACCATTACTATGAAAGGCCAGAAGAGGGGGCAGCCCAGTAACAGCTCTGTTGTCCATGTGCCATACTAAGAAATGTAACACAAGGGTGAAAAAAAAAAAAGTTTGTTCACTTCTAAACCGAGTTCAAATAAAATCTGAACATCTCCTAATAGTGTCTGTTGTGGGCTGACTTTTATTCCATACAAAGATATGTTCAAGTCCTAGCTCCCAGTACCTGGGCCTGTGAAATCATTCAGAAACTTTGCAGATATTCTCAGCTTAGGAGGATGTCATGCTGGACTAGGCAGGCCTGAATCCAATAACTGGTGACCTGAAAAGAGGGGCCGAGTGATAATGGGGACAGAAAGCAAAGGAAGGCCAAGGGCCATGGGCAGTTCAGAGCTGGGGAAGGCGAGGAAGGACTCGGCCTGCAGCCCTCAGAGGGAGCACGTCCCTGCCCACACCCAGCCCTACATGTGCATGTTGTAGCACACGGTGTGTCCGGGGCACAGTGAGCAATGCAAGGTAAATGCATTTCAAACATCGATCAGTCCTGGAGGTGGTGGCTTTTGAGATCCCTTTCTATGGTCATTTCTCTTGTTTATTTATTCTTTCATTATTTTATGTATTTAGTATAGGATCCACAGAGTCTTACTGCATAGATCGGACTTGTACTAAGCCTCCTGTTTTCAACCTCCCAAGAGCTGTGATCACAGGCACCTGCCACCATGCCCACTCTCAATTCCATCTCAGCGAGCCCTGGGGGCAGGGCCTGCACAGCACATCAAGAATTGAACTCCAGTCACTGAGCCTGCCTATGCAGGTGCTTTAGTCTACTGAGCTATCTGACTGGCCCATTTCTCTTGTTTTAAGCTACCTAGTTTGTGGTCCTGGGATGCTTAATACAACAGCAGAAATGTAACATCAGCATCAAGGGTGCTTGGATGACATCAAGCAAGGTCTTAGACAATCAAGAGTAGAGGAGAGGTGTGGACTTCAGCAGGAACCAGGCCTGGCAGGAGAGAGACGCTCGCCTCAGAGAAGAGAGCTGGCGGTGACAAAGAGTGGAGAGATACTGGCCCTGAGAGTAAGGGGTGGACAGAAGTGATGTCCAGTGTCAGACTCAGCACCAAGGAGTTAAGTGTCCCTTCCAAGTTTCCAGTGGACTTCCTTCAAGAAAACCCATAAAGCTCAAATTTGCCAGTTTGTCACCAATATCTAAGTACCAGCACATTGAGCTTCCTGTCTTGCCTGGCGTTTTTCTTGACTATGTTTCATCATTCTAAATTAGACAGCAGCCATGCAAGGGAAGGATCTGTCGGCCTCTCTGTCTCTATATTTAGCGCTCCATCCCCCATTTGGAAGGCGCTAAGATTCCACTGATGGATGACGATGTCGCTAAAATGGTCACATTCTGAACTCGAGCAAGGAAGGCATCTTATCCCTCATGTGCAAAGTCAGGGGAGGAAAGAGGAGCCTTGCTGTTTCTAATACTGCTCTGGTTCCCATGTGGCCCAGTGAAATATGCATCGGTAATGGCAAAGCTCTTCACTGGAAAGCCTGTAAGTGACAACCCCAGGAGCTTTCTAAGCAGCAATTAGGAAAATATATTATTGCTAACGCTGAACACGCTAGGAGCCGAGTAAATTTTGTAAGAAAAAAGAGAAGTGCTACCTTGTGGCAAAAGGCCACTTCTTGGTGCCATTAAATCACGCACAGTCCTATGTAGGACCAGAGCATTAATGCTGAAGATGTCTGTACTTACCCCACCCCTTGTCGTTAAGGAAGATACTGTGGAACAGGCCAAAGGAAATATCGATGCACAAATACCATTTAGCAAGTACATCGAGGTGGGCTAAATCATGCTCAGAGCACTTAAAAAAAGATTCAGATTTTAATACATTAGCCCTAGAACATGCTGTACAAGGAACAGGAAAATTGCAGTTGTCAACGTGTGAATTTAGACTCAGGGTAAGTTCATACAAAGAAGTAGAACTTCAATTTAGAATTTTTCTCCCCAGCTGGCTCTCCTTGCCCCCATATCCATGTCTTCCTTGCAGACTAGGGGAAGACACATTACTCTGTGCGTGTACTTCACTCCAGGAAGTGGGTAGGGGAAAGTGTGAGTACTTAACAGGATGTCCGAAGTGGTCCTTCCAGTGGCCAAGCCATAGAAGGTAGGCAAGGTGTCCTGGTGAGCAAGCATGTGTTTGTGTACTCGAACCCGAACGAGTGTGTGCAAACACACTCATAGGTATGTGTCCACTCATGTGAGAACGCATCGCAGGGCGAGTCCACAAGCGATTTTCTAGTTTTTCCCTGTTGGATTTCTCAGAAAGTCCACTTGCTCATCACTGCAGGTGGGGAGAAGTGGTCTGCGCTGTGTTGAGTACACCTTCTCAGAAGGGGAAGCCTGGCGGCTTGAGCTCCCTGAGCCAGGCCAGGTGGGGTGAGCTGCCCCGTATCTGTCAAGGACTAGAGAGAGACCACAGGGCTGAGGAAGCTGTGGCAAGCTCTGTCAATGGGAAACTAAGCTGTATTTCAGTTGAGGTTTGACAGACTGTCTTCTATATCAAAGCAATAAGTGTACTTTCATTTCAAAACACATCTGGTCTCTCAGACCATTCTATCAGAAGCAGTTATTTTCTTTAAATTGAAAGTCAAGGCAGTTTATTTTTCCCCAAACTGTGCTGTCAGTTAATTTGCTTTAGTGGAAAAGTTCACTTTTTCTACATGAGTTTTCTTACCCTTAAACAGAGGTGGGATGGAGGAAACACTCCCCAGTGACATCTTCTGAGTGATCTATCCACATAAATGTTGGCCAAAGGATGGACAACTTAATCAGTTATTTATAAAGATGGAATATACATCTATATATAGAACCTAGCTGCAGAAAAAAAAAAACAGACTACTCCTCCAGGTAGGGTCCTTGAACAAGAATAAATCTCTTCAATGATAATTCTCATGGTGAAAGGGTCTCATCTCTCCTTACATTTCCTAAGCTATTTTAAAATATGAAATAATCGTATTATACTTGCACAAATATAACTGATACTATATATAGCTATGTGCAATTTAATAATGGGGATATATTGCAAGAAATGTATCATTAGGTGCTTTCGTTGTCATGAGAACATCCTAGAGTGTATGTAAACAAGACGGTCATGTCACTGACAGTACCATCTTTTGTTCTTTATTATGCAGTGTTTGCCTGAAGAATGATTACATTCATCATGAGAACTTGCTAAACGTGCATAGTGGGTCTTACACTCTTCACATCTCACCTCCTCTCCTTTTCCTTTCTCCCTCCATTTCTAGTTGTCCTTCCCATTGAAGAGGATCTATCTCCCTATCTCATAATAGCTCTTTTATTTTGTTCTTTAAATTATCTAAACTTCAGGTTTCTCCCCCCAATATCATTGATCAAATATCATCAGCCCATGATGATTTGTGTATCTATATCTATATCTATACTTTATGTAATTATACGTCTAGAGCATATGGATGAGATGGAGGAGTGAACGGATGTACTGGACGTGATTACTACATTATATCACCTACCCAATCATGTTAGTGCCTAGATACCATACATCCACATTTTTCTGCATTCGTCTAATCAAAACTTCATTACCACTTCAATATCTTTCTAACTGGACAGAATTTGAATTGTTGATAAATATGTAATATCATTCTAGTTAAATTAGTAATAATATTATCAAGGAAGGATCTTGTCGGTACAATAATTGTACTTGTGTTACTGTTAAGATTCTGAGAGCACTGATTGTAAAATCATTCTCAAAGTCAAATCTTTCACATGCAATGCCCCATGGATAGTCTTCTCTTTACCAAGTCCCCCCTCACTAGCAAGTACAGTGGGTTACATTTAGTTTATTAATGGAATAAAGCTATGATTCTCTTTTTTGTGGCTTCATACAGCTAATGGCATGCAAATTACAAAGTAATTAGAGAAAAAAATAGTAAAGCATTTTCACAGTTAGGAATTAAAGGAGGCCACAGGTAAGCTGAGCCTAGGAACGTGAACATTAAATCCCTTAAGTATAAATGTTGATTTAAAAATATGATTAAAAATGTAGGAATCCACGCTATGATTTCTTACAGAACATCAAATTTAATTGCTCAGTGGTTATAAATTAGCCATTAGTAATTTATTGTTCTAAATGACTTATCCTTTCCAATAATCATTTCATCTGTTTTCTATATTTTAAAAAAATCAAAGAAATTCAAGATATGGGAAAGACATGCTGTTTGAGGATCTGAAACTGATTTGGTAGCTTTGGAGTTGACATAATCTTGGCCTGGTGCAGCTCATTTTGGAAAGCTGCCTCAAATTTCCCCTGGTTTTGAACTTTTTTTTCCTTACCACTTTCATCTAGCAAGAAATCATCTTGGTAACGGAACTTCTCCGGTCCACATGCAATAAAAATGTCATCGTCACCAAAAAAGTCCTGAAGGCACATCACCTACAAGAGAAAAGCATGGTACTCAGCAAGGGGCCAGCAGAACAGCAATTACAACAATGCATCCCAGCAAGTAGACATCTGCATAAAGCCACTTCCCCTCTAATGGAATCAACAGGGCAGCTTCTCCAGGAATTTCAAAGGAAAGGCTCAAGCATCTGTTCCTAGTAAGAAACATGTTATGTCTCAGTTCTGCAGGAAGACGGGGTAAGGCCAATAGAACCGGTAACTGTCACATTTATTACTTGATATATCAATAGACTATGAGGTAAGAGCCCTTTGTTTCCATAATAAAGTGGATGCAGCAGCATGTGGGAAAGGAGCACCCCCCCCTTCTGTGCATAAAACTCCATGACAGCAACAAAAGTCAGCATGTAGTATTATGTCTTTTAGTAACTGATGCCATTGCATGTGTGTTTGATAATCATTGAAGAAAATATTGGCGTAATAAATATGATTACGATAACCTCCTTTAGGCCCATCCTACCTCTAGTTCAAAGAAAAATGGAGCTTCTTGTAAAAGTAGTCATCTTAAAATTAAGTTAATGTTGATGTTTCAGTACAGAGACAAAAGTACCAGTAGTATACTCACTACCTAAGAGATGCTAACCACCAGGACTCCTGGGCCCTCCAGCTTTTTGCTGCCATGAAAACTTTTAATGCAACCTTTTGACATTTTCCATTCATATTCCAATAAGAACTTTAAGAAAAGAAATGTACCAAATTTAAATTTCCCTGCAAGAAAATATTATCAAAATTGTTTAGCATTTTGCTGTTTTTGGAGAGAACTGTAATGCTTTGCTCATATTATATATAATGCCAACAATGAGAGCACAGCTGATTTCTGTCTATTTTCAATTTCCTTTGACTATTTGGGCAAATCATAAGATGGCCAGTGAAGGCACACATTCGAAACTCTAGGAAAAGACGTTTGAACTGCTTTTCCCCATAGCTTTGGAGTACCAGCAACAAACCCTTCTGGAATGTTTGTCTCTTTGCCTGTGTTTTCCATTAGCGTCTCTCGCATTTGTCTGCAGTTCCATCTAAGGAGGCCTTTGGAGTCCTTTATCTTTGTCAATCTCTGGCAACTCTACCCTGACACATTAAATGTGTAGTAAGTGGAGAAAACAGTAAGTCAGAACACAACATTATTTGGAGTTCTTAAATGCGGTGGTGTGGGCTCCAGCTAGTGTCGCCAAATAGCTATTAATTTTCAAATAATCAGTTGGCTAAGTTTCAAAAGGAAATTTCTATAACAGTTTGATATCAACATTAAATAAGAATAAGGGCATCTATGGTTGTCAATCATTCTGTCTGTGAAAGCTTGAAGGCACGGATGATACAAGAGGAATGCTAAGAAACACAGCCACTTTCAGCTTATGTGCTCAAGTCTTTGCTGACTGCCTCCTAGATCCCAGACAGCACATACAGCACTGACATAAAAAATGAATGAGACATGATCCCGCCCTCTGGCAAAGATGTGAGCAGTGAGCTCAAAAGACAATGTTTCTTGAAAGCATGGATAGCTGATATGTTCATACAAAAGTGGGGGTGTCCTATGGTGAAGTAAAATACCAAGTAAATCTTATCCAACAGGTTTCTTTGTTTCTGAGTTCTGTGAAGAATATGTACTTGCAGATGTATGCTGTAACTCCAAAGAGGGGACAGGAAAATCCAGAATTATTTTTCCTCACATTGTACCATACAGACTCATGTCCTACAGAGTTCCATTTAGAGAAAAGAGGGTAGGGAACACACAAAGGAAAAAGTTACCCACACTCTTCCCAGATAAACATACTTGCATCTTCAGTGATCACAATTTATTTGCTAATTCATTTATTCAGATTTTTACATGGTACCCACTTTGTACCAAACATCATGCCAAATACCCGATAGATGAAAACACTGTTTTTGATGGAAAGACTCTTTTAGTTCTGCACCTTTCCCCATGTGAATTTGAGACCACCAGGTTCTAACCAGACCACACGCATCTCCAATGTGCATTTGTTATGTTACTGCTCGGTGGGTCAATAACCATCATCAGAAACACGAGGTGTCATATGCAGGTTGCCAGCACCCTCATTTCCACATTTTATGGATGACCATCTATCAAGTCTGCGACCTAAAGACTAGAAAACATAATGACCCATCTTGGATAGTTTAGGCATAGTTCTGTTGGAAGGCAGGAAATGAATAATGATGAACTCTGATGTTCTTTCCAACAACAGGGTTCCAAGAATATGGAAAGAACACAGTCATAGTCAAGGAAAAGTAACTGTCACAGAAAGACAGGCAGGCGTCACATGGCGCTGAACAATTGTTCTCATTTACCTCTAAAGCTTCAGTGATCAAAAGTAAAGAATTGGCTGAACCATCAGCAACTGGTGTTTTCTGTGCCTTCTGCTTTGCACTATTTTGTTTTTGCCACTCATAACTTCCCACCATAAAAGATGGGTTAAGGTCAGCTCAAATTCAAATATAAAACTGTTCATTGGAAGAGGAAGGCTTTGGTAAAAGAGTTGAGACCAAGGGTTACTTAAACTTGAGGTAAAAACAAGGATGAATTTAGAATAACCTATACACTCTAATTTATTTTATTTTATTTTATTTTTCCGCAGTATTGCAAACTCAACCCTTGCACTTGCCAGGCAGGTGCTTATGTGGCTGAGGTATCTCCCCGGCCCCTGCACACTCTAATTATCCATGCTTTCCTAGTCCTTTTTTTTCAGGCATTGAACTCAGGATTGTGCATTTGCCAGGCAGGTGCTTATGCTGCTGAGGAGTCTCCCCAGCCCGGGCTCTCTCACTCTTATCCTTGATTTAAAGATGACTATAACACATGCCATATAACAGAAAAGAGTAACAAAAGACTTACAATCTTTTTCTGTAGACAAATATTGCATGAGAATTTTCCTTGAAGCATTATTGTGTGATTTGGTACCAATTTATTTGTAAAACCCATGCCTAGGATAATAATTTGATTGTATGTATCTCTATAGTGTTACTTCTTTTAACATTTGATGTATGAAAAATTCAGCATGGCCATCAGCTTGCAAAATAAGTTCCATTTCTGGGTGAAACATATGCTTGTTGTTACAAGAGGACAGTGACAGTGACCTCTTCTGCTGCAGAATCTGCTCAGTAGGTATCAGAGGTGGGAAGTGCTCATCAAGGTTAGATTCAGGGCAGATGCCAAGGTAGACAGGTCAAGTTAGAGAAAAGGGAGCCCTTGCCAGGATCTCCCATTTCACATCATCCTCTTGCCAGGAAGGCCCAGGCAAGACCTGGTATCGCCCATGCCGCTTGAGCTTGTTATCCCTCTCTGGTCACAACGTGTCCCATGTATGAGAGATAATATATGGGAAGAGCATCGCTGTAACATCTCTGAAAACCAGGCCTTCCCAGCCGTTCTCCCTTCTCTCGTCATTATCACATCAGCTTGGAGGTCAGGCTTCTCCCTGTGCACCCCTGCATTCTCCTTCCGTGCACTTTCTCGCTCTACCTCCATTCTTTCCAGTCTGCTCTGTTAGTCTCTTCATCCTTTGTAAACTTACAAAATTCAGCTCTGAGGCTCTGACAGCCACAAAAGGCTGTAGTCATCAAGCTAAAGCTCAGGTTTCTGAGCTGAGCATTCCAAAGGCCTCAGAATCTGCTCGTGCACTTACCTTTTCTGCTTCCAGTTATCTTAGTCGTGCTATTGCATCTGAGACATAGGTGTTTGTTGGAAGGAAGGATGAATGGATGGGCGAATGGGCCATTCTAAAGTGTAAATCTTCTAAGTTATCTTTTTCCTTTTCTAAAATGGGACTTTGTCTTTCCTACGTGGGTGGATTATTTCTGTATAAAAACCTCTTTTCTATTTCCTATGTGTTTCTGTCTGCTCTTTGTCTATATAAATAGCTCTGATGGCCTAAAGGACAGCTGAAAAGTCAAGTCCTACTTTCTTCCCCCACTCCAATCCCATAAAACTCATCAACTGACGAAGCTCTTCTTATCATTCAATAAGCCTCTACTAAGCACCTGCTATTTGTCAGCCCTGTGCTAGACTTTCAGAACACAACTTACCTTCTTCTCCAGTACATAAGTCTTAGTACACTCTTAGAATCTCAAGAGCCCCTCTAGTGCTATTGTCCGTTACTAGCCCTGAGGTGAGTCTACTCAGTACTTTCCATTGGTTCTGTCAAGGGCCATGGTCTGAATCCAATCCCTTGCTGTGCCGCCTTCACTGATCTGATCAAGCCAGGAAACTCTAGTCAGCTACCTTAAAATGAGTTCCTGCTCCTAAAATCTCTACCTACATCAAAGGCAGAGGCAGTGTCTCCTGTAGGGCACCATTCTTTGGCATTAAGGAGAAACTGCCCTGTTGCTGTTCCCCAGAAACATGATGCTGTTCGTAGAGGCCAGACCCTGAGGGAACTCAGCTTTGAAACCTAGATGTCCACATTGGTGCCTAAGCATACCATATCAATTGTTTTAAGGATAAATGATTTAAGACTCTGAAGAGAACACGTTCCTAACAAATTTTAGCTAGTTCATTAAATACATGTATTTCACTTCAAAGTAAGTATAAATCACATGCATACTTAATAGAAAATGATTTTAAAAATTAAAAACACAGTATGTAGCTCCTGAATACTGTCCTAACAGACTTCTACTTTAAGCAGACATGGACAAAATTAAGCAAATGACTGCCCCTTATTTTTTTGGGGGGTGAGGGGGACTATGATTCTATCATTATTATTTTTTCTGATGAAAAACTCATAGTTTGGCTTGGTGTCAGGGAATTTGTGAAAAGCTGGTAAAAGTTGCTCACACAAACATGGGACTCGGTCCATAGTGCTGGCTGTCCCTAGACCTCCACTAAATAATGCCGTAAAAGGCCATTCACAAGTGCGTTCAGCTGATATCACCCATGAATCATTATTTAACTTAGAGTCTCTTGGGGTCTGACTCCAGCTTTTAGATTTGTGGGAAACAGACTTACATTCCTTTAAGAAACTTATTCTGTTGAAATAACTTATAGTAGAAAGTAAAGTGTATGTGGATTATATGTAATCTTCAGGGAGATTATCTATTTATGTCCTCAATATTTCATTAATTTTCCTTTCTCTGTGCTTGGTTATATAAAATCTAGGTTTTCTTCCTCTTCATTGGTTACTCCAGGAGTGATCTCCTATGGCATGTAGGACAGTGCCAAAGCTATAGGATCTTAGAAAACAGGTGACTAGAATTTAGCATTATTATCTTCTGGAAAGGCCTTGAAGAAGGATTAGGACATCTAGCTTCTTTTTCCTCTTTTCTCTCTCTCTCTCTCTCTCTCTCTCTCTCTCTCTCTCTCTCTCTCTCTCTCTCTCTCTTTCTCTCTCTCTCTTTCTTCTTTCTTTCTTTCTTCCTTTCTTTCTTTTTCAGAACCAGGGATCGAACTCAGGACCTTGCACTTGGCAGGCAGGCACTTGTACCCCTGAGCCATCTCCCCAGCCCAGCACATCTAACTTCTGAGCAAAGATTTGTCATAATTATATGAACCTGGATGATCTGATCAGATCCACATGTTTATCAGTTTCCGTATTATCTCTCATATATGGTACCACAGTGATTATATGATAAGATATAGAGAAAAGGTGAACACAGTCGTTTAGGTGTGAGGGAGGAACAACAGTGGTTCTCCATGCATGAGCACAACTCCTATGTTTTATTTAGTCTTCTCTGCTATGAGAATGCATTGGACTATAGTGGGTAGATCTCAAGCCTCCCCAAACGGTCCACATGGAAAGGCTCCATCTGCAGCACTGCACTACTGGCACGTGAAGGAGCCATTTAGAAGGCAGCTCTGCTGAGAGGGATTCGTGTCTTGGGATGAGCCCTGGAAGAGGCAGGGGGGGGGGGAGCCTGCCCCCTCCTGCCCATCTTGTTGGCTCCACTGGGCCTTCCTGCCGTGAAGTGCTGCAGCAGCTCTGCAGACTATGAGCATGCACTGAATTCTCCCATATCTGAGCCAGAATACACATTTTCTCTGCATCAGCTTTTTCATCCCCATCTGATAGGGATGCAAAGCCAACTAACACTATGGTGTTAGAGTTCCAGTTTCACAGATAAGAAAGACTTTGATGAGGCAGAAGGTCAGCAGGGATTTGAAACCAGGTCAGTTAGAATTTCAATGCAGACTCTGAGCTACCAGGTTATAGGGACACAGATCTTTTCAAATATATGAAAACATATGCCCTTCTCTCTGTGTTAGAAATTTCAGTTCATAAAACTGTACAATTAATAATTATCACATATATGTAATTAATAGTATGTAATAAGAGAGTGTCTAATAAAATATATTTATTTAAAAGAAGCTTAAATTATTTCTTTGGCTGGAGGAAAACATATTTCTTTTCCAGACTATGTGAAATCTGAATATGTACCTTTTCCATAAATTGTCTCTACACAAACTCATCCCCAAAGCCAGACTGCACAGGAGGGAAACAAAGCCCTGCAGACAAATGAGGACTCTTTCTCTTCTGAGCTTCCGGCTTGGGTTGCTCTGCAAAGGCAGAGATTCAAACAAAGGCAATAAAACCATCTGCTATTTACACATATCCAAAGCAAGACCATAGAACCCATTCCCCCTCACTGGAATGAAATCTCCATGGTGACGCTGACTTCAGGAGCTGGCCCAAGTTCTTAGCAGGGCCTCAGCTAGGCTATTTTCTTTACAAGTGCGCCCTCTACCAACCAAATGGGGAATAGCTCCGCAGCCCTTGCCACATTTGTTTGCCGCGAGAAATAATTGTTTACCAGGCTCTCTCCTGGTGTTGGAGATCCTAAGATATCTTACCGCCACTCATTTAATACATTTTAGGTTATACGCCGCCATAAAAATAAAAGACAAGAAATTCAGTCCACTCATGGCAATCATTGATTCTCTTTTTTAAAAAAATATGTACTTACAGTTTTTTATTCGCCTTGATATCAACCAGAGATAATGGGCTTAAAGGTTTTGTTGTTTTCCTTTTAATGAAATGATCTTTACCAAAAAGGAATTTTTATACATTGTAAAAAATAGCTATCGACCTTAGGTATTATCTAAGGCACCAAGTCGACAACTATATTTTCTACATAGTTCAAAATATGACCACTGTAATTAGCTTCAGTTAAAACTTGGCACTTCTAGGCTCCCGGTCTTGTCAAAGCTGAATCAAGAGAAAGTTCCTCTTCCAATTTTATCCCATGCTTGGTTTCTATTCTCTTCTCTTGACACAGAGTGTTCTGACGCCATGTAATGTTGCAAGTCAACTATTGTAATTTTTTGTTTTATAGTCCTGTAATTCTAGATGTTTTTGATTTTCATACATAGCTTTATATACGTTAGAAAATTAGAAAGTACTGCTATTTCTTTCTTTTTAGTGTTTGGAGGGGTGAATAGGATATTAGTGGTTGTTTAGATCATTCTTTCTCTTTCATTGACTTTATTGAAAGTCAATAATTATATAGCATGTCAAAAACTACAGATAAATATTGAAATGTGAAAGATACAAGATGTAGACAAAGTGAATTTTAAAGAAATATTTCTGGAATGAATACATAGCATGAGATTAATAATAGACTGCACAGTGTAAATAAATTATTTACAAACTTAAATGAATATAATAGTCTAAAATAACAATTAACAAGAAAGAATTTACAGATCAATCATACAATTGTTCATTCTGTGGCATAATCAAAAAAACTTCTATTCATATAATTAGAATTCTCAAAGTAGGAAAGGGCAGGCAATAAATATTTAAAGATTTAAAATTTCTAAATTTAGTTGAAATTGCACCACATTTTCAAGAAAAATGAACCTTTTGCAAAGAAATATGAATAAAATCATAGTAAGATACTCAAAAATGAAATTGTCCAAAGCTAATTGTAAAGGAGAAAAATTAAATAGCACCTTATTCTACATTAGAAAAAAAAACTAAAAGTAAAATATTTTTCATTTATACAAACTCAAAATATTCTAGTGTCTCCAGATATAGCACATAGAAAATAACAAAGACCATAATCCAGACAGCAAGAGAAGTTGCTGTGTGGTCCTGGATAAAGAATAAAGAGTTCTCAAAGTGGTAGTTATGCAGCACTATGTAAAATACATTAGATAAACCCACTTAAAAGGTCATTCAAAGTTTCCACAAAACAGTATCAATCTTATGTCAGGTTATATGCATATTCCTTCATATGGGTGTGTGTGTATGTGTGTGTAAAAGACAAGGAAAAAGTAATATAAAGTCAATGAAAAATGGAAGTATATTTTTTAAATTTTCTACTACTAGAAGAAAATATCATGCCATGTCTACAAGTAGATTGTAAGTCAAAAATGCAGTATAAATAATAAAACAAAAATGAAAATTAAATAAAACTTTGAAAATTACATAAATATTAATTAAAAATTAAGTTAACTATATTCCAAAATTTAAATTAAATCATGAGTCCAACTAAGAGGCCAGGATGCTATGTATCATATGTATGAATCTGTAATCAATTTAGAATACTCATAAAGTATTTGAATAGGTTAATATAAATAAAAATATCAACAAAGGAAAAGCTTTCATGATTGTAAAGAATTACAAAGAATAAAAATAATAAAGAGACTGGAATGGCAAATATATAACCAGCACTTCTAACAGTTTGGGGATAAGATATCACACAAAGTTCTAGTATGTTGTGGACATACGTGGACAGTGTCTATGACACTGATTGGTGGTCAGGTGTCACTTGTGGGACTCAGCGACTGCTATTTCCTTCATACCCACACTGTAGCCTGGACAGAACCATGAACCATAGGGTACAGAAGAAGTCCATTTGTAGAGTATGTTGATGGAAATATTTTGCTGTTGTATTCAAAAGAATTGAAAGACTTCTGTCTTATATCTTTTTCTCCTGTATTCAATTGTTTGTCCTATTTGGTGGGTTCTTTCTGTTCTCATTCATGGAGCTGTGGTCACTTTGATCCCTCTGTAGAATATCTTTTAGTAGTCTGTGTAGAGTTGGCTTCATTGTCATGCAATTTTTAATTGTTTTTTGTCCTGGAAGTATTTCATTTCTCCATTTTACTTCAGAGTTTTGCAGGGTATATCATTCTGAGTTGGAATTTATTTTCTTGCAAGACTTGTAGTACTTTCCTCCTTGCTCTTCTTGACTTGATGGTTTATGAAGAGAAATCTGCCATTATTCTGATGGGCTTTCCTTTAAACATGATCTGTTTCTTTTCTCTGCAGAGTTTCTGGGATGTTGATTATTATATGTCTGGATGTGGTTTTAATTGGGTCGATGTTACTTGGAGTACTATATGCTTTGGTTTTCTGAATGTCAGATTATTTCCCCATATTTAGGAAGTTTTCTGTTATTGCTTCTGTCCATATTCTTTTTATATCATTTGTACTGACTCCTTTCTCTTTGACACCTTTTAATCTTACGTTGTTCATCTTTGCATCATCTTACAGATGCTGAATTATTTTTTCTTGTATCCTAGTTGTTGTTAAGTGATGTTTTCTTACCTCTTCACTAACTGCAATGGTGTCTTCAAGGTCTAAAAGTCTGTTTTCACTTTCCTTCAAATGGTTTTGCCAGCTTCTGATTGAGGTTTTAATTTCCTGTATAGCACTTTGAATCTCTTCATGCATTTTATTTCTTTCCTATGTTGCTCATACAAAGATTCCATCATGTTTTATTATCCTCTATTTTTTATCAGTTTCCTCTTTAGAAGAACTTAGTACTTCTTTCATTATAGTTATCATTTCTTTTTTTAATTTCAGAAATTATTTCTGATCTGATTTTCTCTGTATCTTCTGCAGTTGCTTCTTTACTTCAGGTGCTATTATTTCAGAGATTTCAGGTTTGTAATTACCATCTTTTCTATGCTATTGTCCCCTGCATTTGTTCTAGGTGGGCTCAGAGCCTGGAAATGCATTTTTGTTCCTTCTCTTTATCATTTTGTATAGCCCTGCCTTCTGACCTTTGGTGTAGAGCTTTGGTAGAGTTCTTACCTTAGCACCAGATCTGGATCTATGAAGTTCAAACTTGTCCAGGTAGGTATGGTTTGGATCTGGCTGCTGGGCTCCACTTTTTCCTGCTGCAGCCCATAGAATTGAGCCCACTGTGCCACTCTGGCAAGATGTTCTGTTCCTGGATCAGCTGGTTGGGTCTTGCCTCTAGCATCTCTGCAGAGAGTTCTGCTGTAGGTTCTATACTAGGTCTGTCTGATGGGTGCAGTTCCACTCATTCTGGGTCAAATGAGTTTCCAGCAGGCCCTGGAAAGTCTCATTCACATGCCAGTCCTGGGCTTGAATGAGGATCCATAGGGCCCTGGAACACCTCACTCACATGCTGGGCCTGGCTGCTGGGTCTAATGAGTTTCTGGCAGGCCCCAGGTGGTTCCACTCATATGTTGGGCCTGGGCTCTAGAAAGTGTTATTTTCATTAAAATATATTTTCCATAATTTTCTTTAATTTTTTCCATCACTTCATTTCTCTGATAATGAAGTTAGGCATATGGGAATTTACTTTACAATAGTTTCACTAGCTAGAGACTTCTGAGGTACTCTGATTCTTGGCTAGAGAAAGATACAGCATAAAAGGAGAAATAAGTTAAATGATGATGCTGATAATGATGATGATGTTGATGATGATGATGATGATGATGATAATGAGGATGATGAAGAAGATAAAAATGAAGATCCTCAAACTTATTTGTAAGTTTTAAATCCTAACACTGTGAGACTTCTTTGCAGAAGTACACAATCCCATTGATGTTCAGAAGAGATTAGACTGAAGCTTAAAGACAGAAAAAAAAAAAAAAAAACTTTTTCCTTTCAAATGCTAGCAATTTCATTTGCTGGGTCCATTGGAGAAAAACAACAGTAGACTGAAAGCGCACTCCTTCCTTGTGCGTTCTCAGCTGCTTGAGCTTATGGGCATGTCAGCAACAACTGAAGCAGCACCCTGGCCTGTCCTGGCAGCACACCTGGCTCACCCTCTTTCTTGGACTCAGACAAACTTAAGGGTACTGAAACATGTTCCAAATGCCCGATCACTCTTTTTTCTTTTATATATTTATTTATATTATGGCCAGCTCAGCCTGCCCTGGGGGTGGGGCTGGCATAGCATGTGATGCTGGGGATCGAATCACAGTCCCTGTGGTTGCTTAAGCTTACCTAAGCAGGTGCTTTAGACTGCTGAGCTATCTCACCAGCCCCCAGTGATTCTTGATTTATCCCATTTTTATTTTAAATACAGATGGTCTCCAGCTTTGAATGGTTTTCTCTGTTTCTTCTGTTAAATCCTTTACTGCTTCCTACTACATCTTGAGCATAGCTTTCTCCTTTAGCCATTCTATCACTGAAGAAATTAAACCATAGTCCAAGACAATGGAAACTGCAGCATGGTACTCTCTTTGGAGAGGGCACAAATAATCTTTGGTCTGAACTCTGAAGCAAACCCATATCAATTACCTTAAGATGGGTTTTCAAGACTAAGAGTAGCCATGCCCAAGAACAGGCCTATATGAACAGTCTGATTGAACTCATAATTCTCAGGGCTGGAAAAGAGTTAAGCTTGCATTCTGTTGCTGAGGGGAATCTCCCAAAGATCTATGCATGTAGATAGCTGAAACTGTGGTACAGTTTTTAATTAGGCAGAATCCTCTTGTTATGATAACTAGAAAAGAACAAATGATTAAGAGAACCACATGCCACTGAATGCAGTATCTTTCAGAGAGAGGGAAAGGAAACCCCTAAGAAGTGTAGTCCTGAGAAGCAATGTCTGTCAGCTTAACATCTGCAGCGGGGTGGTGGGCACGATGCTACCTCAGGCAATGCTGAGAACAGCTTCATGCTCCCCTTACAAATGACCTCAGCGGGAGCAAAAGATTTGGCACCCACTGGTGCCAGGCTGGGGGTATGGAGGAGTGAAGGCTGGGCGAAAACTCATCAGTGTGTTGCGCCAAACTAGATAACTTATGCTATGTCTGAGACAAGCCCTACCAGCCACAGTGTGCCCATACTACGTTGCTGTTTTCAAAGTTTTCTCTAGTGCTAGAGATTGAGCCCAAGGGTTTTATTGAACTAACTTTCCTGCCCTTTTTTATTTTTTATTTTTAGGCAAAATTTCTCTAAGTTGATAAGTTGCCAGGATGGGCTTGAACTTGTGATTCTCCAGCCTCAGACCCTCAGAATTCTGGGATTATATGTATGCACCATCACACCTAGGTTGTTCCTAATTTTATTTATTTATTTATTTATTTATTTAGTCTTTTTGAGACAGGGTCTCACTATGCAGTTCTGGCTGGCCTTGAGCTCACTTTTGTAGCCCAGGCTGGTCTCAAACTCACACCGATCCTCCTGCCTCAGCCTCCTGAGTGTTGGGATTACAGGCGTGTGCCACCACGCCCAGCTGCTTCTAATTTTAAGCATAACAATTATTTTTAAATTTGACTGTCTTCAATGAAAAAAAAAAAAACCCATCACCTCTATAGATTCACTCTATGAAACTTCTGATTTACAAATGCACACTTAAAGCTTTAAAAATAACTTTTAAAAATATTTGTAAAAGTAATTTTAGGAAAATAATACTTCAAAACATTGATACATGTGATACATGTTTGAAGGGCAAAAAGCTAAAGATAAATCACTTTGCGTTGTGCGCTGGTCTGTCACTTGAAATTGCATAAAATAACATCTCCACAGTCATGGAGCTATGCATCTGAAAGGAATATTTATAAATATTTCTTGACGTTGGAGTATGAAGCTGGTTGCTTTAAATATTTCTATTTCTATTTCTAATCTACTCAGCTGCATAGATAGCTTGGCATTAAAAGAGATATTTTTATACAATTCAAATTGGTTTTCTCAAGTGATGTTTTTCAAACAATGCCAATCTCATACAGTTGAAATTTCCAAAAGGATTGTTAACTCTGGCATTCCCATGATCCACCTCCAGAACTACACCTCCATCCCCACTGTCATTATCAGCATTGCCATTGTCTCCACCACCACTGCCACTTACTACTGTCGTCACTACCGCCACCACTACCACATCATCGCTACCGCCACTACCACCACCAGCGTTGCTGTCATCACTGCCATCACCACCACCACGGTCACCATCACTACCCCTACTACAACCACTGCTGCCACCATCCTCATCAATGCCACTGTCACCATACCACTGTCACTATCGCCATTACTAGCACTTTCACCACCACCATCATCTCCAGACTACTACTACCATCACTACCACCACCATTTACTCTCATCACTACCACCGTTACAGACATCATCACTACTGCTAACACCCCAACCCCACCCCTGCCATCATTAACACCATGGTCACCCTCTCTGTCACCAGCACTCTCACCACCATCTTGACTATGGCCTTCATCGTCCCCACCATCAGAACATCACTGTCCCCACCACCAGTCATCACCGTTATCATCACTTTGCTTTATTTTCTGTGTGACCAGTGGGTGCAGAGCTAAGTCTTCTGTTTTTTCTATGCTCTTTGCAGAATATTGCTAAGTGTTCTGTTTATTGGGTGCTTCACCGTGAGTAATTGATAATAATCACCATTCTAGAATGCAGCAAAAATGTGACCTAAAATTATGCTCTTAATTATTTTAGAAATAAAATTTTAATTTTCATCCAAGCTCAAATACAGAATTAAGCATGGCTTTGAGAATATTGTTGGAAGAAATACTTACTCTTCTAAAAATACATTTGAAAATCAGTCAAATCTCTGCAATTGTTTTAATAATAATTCTGTTCTGTGTAATTATATGAAAATAAGACTATTTCATAAAGCACAGCTAAAAATCATACTAGTAAAGTTGGAAAGACTATAGTACAAAATGAAAGCTGAGTTACAAGATGTATTTTTATAAACAAATGCCGGAATGGTACATAGTGACAAATACATACTTGGAATTAATCTTACTGAATTATCTTTTTAAAATCACATATAAAACACCCTATGTAGGCCACCTTTCCCTTTTGTCTCCATTCTACTCTATGTATACTAGAGCTTCTGTACTTCTTTTAATTTAAACACAAAAGCTAAGTTAATAATGTAACTTGGGGCTTGTTGAGATTCTCTACAACCCATGATCTGGAGGTACAAACTGTCATGACTCAAACGCCTACATGGCCTGGTGGGTAACCCGAATGGTGAAATCAGCCAGGCAAAATCAAACAGAGCAAACAAGGTGAGAGTGCCCACTAACACGGGCGGAAAGAGGAGCTAATGGGAACCTGACTAAACTACAACACCCTGCCCATGTAAGTGGGGCAGTTTGGCACTGCCACAGGGGAAAAAGTAGGCCAGCTAGACTAATTTCCTAAGGCAAAGCAAAATGAGATGTTTATTTCAAAATCTCTGAAGGAAGAGTCTCTAAAGTCTAGTAAGTTTATTGTTATCAAAATAATTTTGTGCTCCAAATAAAGCAGACCTATGCCCTGGAGTCCACCCATGTGGAGGCATTTTCCAGTCTCAGGAGAATTCTGTGCTCAGTTCTCATTAGCCATAGGTTCTTCACCCAAGGGTCAGTTGCAATGCCTGAGCTGGAGAGCCTGGTACACTGACCACCAGGCTTTCAGACACACTTCAGTTCCTGAAATTTCTGAAAGAAGGTGGAGTAAAACCAAGATCCAGAATTTGTGGAAATTAGAGTCCAGTAAGACAAGTGTCGTAAGTGTGGCTACATGTGCATATGTGTGTAGAGAGGGCACCCACAGGTGCTTGCCCAGGTATCTCGGGAAAGACAACTGAGATTGGTGTCTGTATTCTTCCTCTCTTTCCCTGGAACTGATCATCACGCTTCTCCCTTCCTGAGAGCCACGCTGGTGAAATTAGCACAGAAATCTAAGAGTAAATGTTAACAGTCAGGAGAGACTGAATGAAATTAGACTCCTCTAAAGACCAGAAATACAATCCACTGTCTTCTCCCATCCCCAAAGTCACCTGCAGGCTGCAAAGGCTAATGAGCATTGTTTCAAAGCTAGCTGCTTCCTCTTATGAGACTGAAAAGTCGTCCTCTTTAAAAAAAAAAAAAAAAAAGGAAAGCAATTATAGGCAACAATTTGCCTTTGGCCCACATCTTCTTTGATCAAATGTGAAAACAATCACCAGGACCATTAAAGACTACTATAGAAATTTAGCTGTAGTTGGGAGGAAGTGAGAGAGTAGCTAAAACTCAGGGAAAATGATTTGGGGAAATAGATTTAGGGCCTCCGACATCAAAGTGGGAAGATTCAAAACAAAAGTTTTTCATGTAGAATTTCTAATAGTCTATTTTTATTTACTGAGTTTCTCACAAGTCAGGAGTAAGGGACGCTAATCTTCCTTCCTTGCACAGAGGTGTCTTCTGGAGGCCTTTTCTCCCAAGGTCATGACAGGATCTGGATGTCCCTAATGGTCCCATCCACACTTACAGGGAACTTTTACCTAAACCCAGGAGATGCTCTCCAGCTTTGGATGAGAATGCGTTTATGGTCACCTATGTCTAATGTCGCAACTCACATTAAACAACACATCAATGTACAACAGGATACAGTAATGATTTTGAGAATAGGCTCTGGAGTCAGGGTTCAGCCCCATTAACGGGTGATGTGGGTCACCTACTCAACATTCGGAAACTCCCATTTCTTTTCAGGGAAAACAAAGACTGTTTTGTGTTTGCCACCTAGAATCATAGAAAGAATTTGATGAGATAAATCATGGGGGTGTGTAAGGCATGACACAAGCCCGGAAGAAAAGGCAGCGCTAGCATTCTGCCCTTAAACTGGCCTTGGTGAAGCATGATGTCCAAGACTGCTCTCAGAAGAGTCAACCATCATGGACAAGAATCAAAGTAAGCCGGTGGTTTCCAGTTCGCCTTTCCCTTGTGCTGTTATTACAGTGAGAATTATTCTTTTTTTTTTTTTTTTTTTCCACAGTGGAAATGATTCTAACAGCTGTTAGATGTTAGACAACTGCAAGGCTTTGGAACTGCAATCAATGCTCACCAAAGTACATGAAAATAACACTCCCTCCACCCCTGAACATTATCCACTACTTCCTTGTCAGCGAGGAACACAGCAATAACTAATAGGAGCTATCATCCTAGATTTCCTAAAACTCGTATTCCCATCAAGTGTCTTCCTGAGCATTCCCTCCAGGACGAAACATGTGTCCACGCTGATCACAGCCTTCTCAATGGCAAAGGAAGTGAGATGCAAGCAAAACCAGCCATAAGGAGCAACAAGTTAAAGCTTTAAAACCACAGCAAAAGGTGCAATTATCCACCATAAATCTCAAATGGAGCTTCTTTCCTTGTTTGTCAAACAAAATTCGAAGGGTCACACTCCCACATTTTACATCTGAATCAAATATTGTATCTCATCAGGTATGATGAAGTTAATCACTGTACATGACTACCATAAAAGAATTTTTAAAAAATCACTGTAATTTAAATTTCTAAAATATACTGAGGCATACATTTCTTTTATGCATTATTCTGGTGCTATGTTGCCTTTCAGTGTTTACACATACAAACTATTGACAAAATTTTTGAACTGAAGAATTATCTTTAAATGAGCTGTGAGGGGGTGATTTTTGTTTTATTGTTTCCAATATTTCCGCGAAGGGTTGAACTGTGTATTCATAGCTAACAAGGAGACCCTATATGGAAACAGGGTCATTTTGTATAATCACAAGTGAAGTTATATTGGAGTTGTATGGGCTTCTCATGCAAGATAGGCACACAGATGTGCTCCGGAAAGAACGCCATGTGAAAATGAAGGCAGGCATCGGGGTGATACTTGTAAAAACCAGGAAACACCAAAGATTACCACCAACACCAGAAGTCATGAAACAACTATGTCCTTCTCAGCCTTCACAAGGATGTGACTTTGCTGACACTATAAACTTGAACCTCTGGCCTCCAGAAATGGGAGCCAACAAATCTCTATTGTTGAGGTCACCCGGATCATAGTAATTTGTTACAGCAGTCTTGGAAAACGAAAATTTTTCATGCACAGAAAAATATAGGGAATAAAAATTTTCTTACCAGGTGTAATCTCACTTTGGCTCAAAGGATAATGAAGAAGATTCAAAATTTAATAGGTTCCTGTTTTAAACTGAAACCTGGAGATTTCAGTAATATCATCTATCAATGGCTTCATTTTTCCACCGACCTTAATTACGTTTTGTGAAATTTTAAATTCAAACTCTGCAGTGTAGGATACTTTATTGAAATTATATACGTATATATAATGGATTTACCATCCCAACCATGCCCAATCTCATCTGATATAAAGCATTTTATAGGTTATGTTAACCCAGAAGCCAGCACATTCTTCTTCATTGCGTAACCATACCAGTTATCACTTCTGCAAAAACAATCAGCACTTGAAAGAATGAAAATTATTTGTGAAAACCCTAAATCATCTAGACGCTCTTATTTTCTTTTTCTTTTTTTCTGCTTTGTTCATTTTCAGTTGTCATACATTACATATGTAGAATAGGGAACTAAAAACAGACAAGTTTTTGTGAAACACCTCCTTGACTTCTAATATTGTCTTTTTTAATTTAATATTTTTATTGTTTAAATTTAACAATGGTTATATTACATATTTTCATCATCGGATCAGTTTAGATTAATACATATAGGTATATAAGATTGATCAAACAATTGAACATTAATCCTTTTAAATCAATATTACTTTTGACTTCTAATATTGTAACAGGAAGTTGAGTCGATGCCCTAAGGACAAGCCTGTCAGGACCCTGGGATCCACTAAACTGGATCAGTAAAATCAGACTCTTCTAAGCCTCTCATGTATCACTTCCAGTGCAATCCAGTTCACCTTCTCTAAAATGAGAGTTTTTACTAGGCGGGCAGTTCCTCTCTTGGCTGTTGGCTCACATGGAAAAAGCAAGCCAGGGGTGAATGTTTATTGCAAGCCTTCTGTGCCAGAGGCACTGAAAGAACTGCAGCTTTGTCTGTATGTGCAGGAGATTTCACAGTGTAGGAGCTCTTATTGGATGTTTTTGTAGGGTAGGAGGCCAATAGGAAGCCTTATTTAGCCATGTTTTATGAATTTGAAGACTGGGACTGTCAAGAATTGATGGTACAATGAGAAGTTAAAGGTTAGTAGTAACATTTCCATGTGTTGTAACTCCAATATTGTGTTTCTCGCACTCTGAAATAGGTAAGTTAGTGCCACAGTATCCCAACAATTTAGGAAAACATCCTTTTTTTTTTTTTTTTTTTTTTA
>PVJA010004850.1:0-38129 GCA_004027025.1 Myocastor coypus | reverse complement strand
ATCATATTAAACTATGATGAGACAATTGGGAATAATAAAGAATTATGGTGGCTCACATCCTATGTAGCATTTCCTACATTTAAAAGATAAAGGGATGTCTAAACTTGCAAGGTTAAAGACTCTCATGAGGAATGTGGAATAAAATACCAGGTTTCGAGAATTTATAACATAGGGTTGCAGAAAAAAAAAAAAAAAGGAGGAAAATTTTCAGCAACAGTGACACCTAAGAATTCCAGGTGCAAATGTGTTATGAAAGAGGAAGTGAACGGGCACACCTCTGAATTCAAGATTTAAGAATTCATAGGCAGTGCTAAGCCTTAAAATCTCCTTCCTCTCTTCCTCTCTGGCAGGCTCACTTGCTACCTAAGACCCCAGCTTTGTGACACTGTTAAATCACATATCCAAATCACACCAGGGCATGGGGCTGAAAATACTTGTTTGCATTTCATAAATTCCCATCTTTCCAAATGACTTGTTAGAGCCCATATTTGTATTTTGCTTGTATCCAAGTTTTCCTATACATGGAAAAATTAAACATCAAAAGGAAACATTCTTGAAAGTTCTGACTACTGAAGGTTATGGAAACTGAGGCATATGGGCCAAATCTGGCCCTGCTGGCTGTTTTTGGATGACCTGTAAGCAGAGAATGGTTTGTACATTTAAAAAATGGCTTAGAAAAATCAAAAGAAGAAACAAATTTAGCATCAGATGAAAATGGCACACATTTAAATTTTAGGAGCCATGAACAAAATGTTACTGGAACATACGCCTGTTCGTTGGTTTATGCAACATGGATGGTGGAACTGGAGATAAACTGCAGATAAACTGCAGCAATGCGGTGAATTTAGTGCACTCAGGATTCCCCTGTGGGTAACAGAGCCTGTGGGAGTGCAGTCCTGTATATGAAATGGTCCGATATTTGTACACATACTTGCTACATGCATCCTCCTGTATACTTTAAATCATCTCTAATTACTTGCAATACCTACAACAATATAAATACCCTAATAATAGCTGTTGTATTTTAATGAATAATGACAAGGAAACTCTATACATGTCTAGTATCAATGTAACTCTTCTCTTCTTTTTTTATGTGTTTGGAACAGGGTCTCACTATACAGCTCAGACTCACAGTGATCCTTCTATTTTCAGCCTCCCCAGCACTGGGATTACAGACATGTGCCACCATGCCTGGACTAGGTGGCTGGCTCAGTGCACCTGGGGGTGGGGTCAGCATGGCATGCGGTATCAGGAACTGAACCCTGGTCCCGTCCCTGTGCTGGCCTAAACAGGTGCTTAGTCTGCTGAGCTATCGCATCAGCTCTTAATTATTTTCTGCTCCTGTATTTTTCTTTGGGGTGCGAGTATTAAGGGTTGAAGCCAGGACTGTACACTGTGTACATCTCCAACCCTTTTGTCATTTTAAAGACCAGGTCTTGCTAAGCTGTCACACTGCCAAGGCTGGGTGATCCTCCCACCTCAGCATCCCAGAGTGTTAAGATAATGAGTGCACAACCATGCCTGAGTATTTTCCACTCACAGTTGGCTGAATCTGCAGATGATACAAAGGCTCACGTAGTTCAGCAGAGCCTGCATGATGAACAGAACCTAAAATATTTTCTATCTGATCCTTCTCAGGAAAAATTTGACAGCTCCTGACCTAAGTCACATATGTCACCTTGACCTGAAATAACAAGTTGCTTTCTGTGGCAGCCTAGAAGCCACCATCCTGAGATCTACTTTCTGGTTTTCTTCCCTACTTGCAAGTCTTCTCAGTGCAATGTAGGCTTTTCATGATTATTTAGGATGCTAATAAACTCTACATGGAAGTACACACATGCATCTTTCAGGGGTCCAAGAACATTCCTGTTGATGCAAGGAAATTGTGGCTCTGCTCCAACTAATAAGGTAAGTTGCGCATGTGCTGGCCATCTGCACGCAGGTGCCCAGTCAATGCAAAAGATCGGTTCTTGGATTCAGCTGAATAAACCTGAGCATCTGGAGGCTGCGTGGCGCAGGCTAAACTCACACACTCTTCCTTGGTTCCCCTCTCATGCCAGCATGCTCTTTCTCAGCCAAATCTCATTCCCTCAGTTGTAAGCAATGTAAGTAAGAACAAATTTACTTTCCTGTGGAGCTCAGTTTACCAAAGCACAGAAATGAAAACTCCTGCTAAGGCCATCCTGAAATCCCCTCCTGCCACACCCGTGAAGGAAAGGACATTAGAAGGCAGCTAAAGAACAGATAAGAAGCCGGGCTCCTGCCCCTTCCTCCAGGAGCACAGGAGTCCAAGGCAGGAAAGGACACTTGCTTCCTTGTCTTACTTTTGTTCATGCTGTGCCCAACCTTAGAAATACTGCCAGGGTCAGAAGGAAGAGTAACTAAAAGATTCAAAATCAGGAACAATGAGAGACTATAAAAAGACTTGGAAATTCTCATCACTACAAGGGGAAACTCACAGGGAGAAATAAGGACAAAGGTCAGAATTGGTGAGTTCAAAGTAAAGGGACAATTTAAAAACAAATAAAAGAAACATTAAGTACTTTCTGAAAATATGACTCATTTAAAAACTGAAATGCTTTGCTATCCACCATAGTCTACATTAAATGAACAAGAACACATACGGAAATAGCAAGTGCTAATGAGGACATAGAGAAAGTGTAAGCCTTTGTGCACGGTTGGGATGAAAAAATAATACAGCAGCTATGAAAAAATGGCACAGCTACTCTGGCAGTTATCCTAAACAACTGAACATAGGATTACATGATCCAACAAGTGAAATTTTGGGTATAAATTAAAAAGAACTGAGAGCAAAGGCTTGAGTGGATGTCCCATGTACACGACATATTATCTAAAACTGCTCAAGAGAGAAAGCAGCCGTTCCCTGAATGGATGAACAAAATAGGGCACAGTTATAAAGTGGGATATTATTCAGCCTTAAGGGAAGGAAACGTGAACATAAGCTGCAAGGGAGACCCTCGAGGACATTATGCTAAGAGGAACACGCTCGTTGTGAAAGGATAAATGTGTGGTTGCTCTCATGTGAAGTATCTACAGTAGCCTGTGCATGGGGCTCAAAAGTAGACGAGCAGTTGCCAGGGGTTGGAGCCAGGGGGTATGAAGAGGTAAAGCTCTGGAGGTGGATGGTGGTGATAACTGCACAACCCTGTGAATGTGCTTGCTGCTCTGGAACTGTGCCCTTACACCTGGTTACAACAGCAAAATTTATGTGTATTTTACCACAAGAAACTAATTAAACTGGCCTCTTAAGAAGACCCAGTACACCCACTGTGAGATTGTGGCAGGACTGCAGGAAAGTAGCAATCTGTACATAAAATTTCATCAATTTACTTATTGAGAGAGAAAAAGCAATAGAAAAAAAAAGAACATGTTAGAATGACAGATGTGAAAGAAGAGTCATTGTGCCTGTTTGCCAGGAGAGTGGGATGTTACCAAATTTAGAATGGAAAATTCTAGGTCCCAGAAAATGCTGAAGTATTGGCCAAACATATACGACTTGTCAGAGTCAAGTAAATTTTAAATAGTAAGTGTTAATAATAATTTTAAAATCATTATTAAAATTCTTAACAAGTGTTGGACTTTCTCCCACCTGAGCATCTCACAGAATTCCAGGAATATCTGAAATGTTCAGGGCACTCTGTTGTTCCTCTGAACTCTCACACTGGCCTCTGGGGCCAGCTGTCTGCACTGGAGTTGGGTTCTTGGGCCCCCTCTGTGTTTAAGAAGCTCCATGTGATTTCTCCTGTACCAAGCACTGCAGACGGGGCCAGGTGGGTCACCAATGACACAACAATGGCCCATGGCAGAGGGACAGGCTGCTCACCAGCAGCCCTGCTCCCATCGTGTCTCCAGAGCCACCTCTGGCTCCTTGGATATCAAGGTCTGAGGATGCAGACAGGAGGGTTAGTTCTGTGTGACAACAGGGGGCCCACAGAGCCACCTGTCTTTCCTGCACATGGCTCACTAAGCTGTGTGGCTGTGCCCTGACAGTGACGCTCTGGGCTTCCTGCACCCTTTTGAGAGCTCTTCCTCATCCTCTAGTCCCATCTGCCTGACCCTCCGTGCTGGGGCCTCCATGTTGTTCTAGGGCTCCATGAGCACTGAGAGCAGGAAGAGGAGGAGGAAAGCTGAGAGGACAGCCTCCAAGCCTGATGCTCCCCAGCCTCCACAGACCCCTGGGTGCCAGAACTTCTGAAAGAGGTTAAGCCAAGCATAGATTTCACCATGAAACTGTGTCAGGCAACAGGGTGAACTGAGAACTATCTGGAAGGGTTTGAGGAGACAAGGGACACCTGAGCTCTGCCCTCAACTCCACTGCCACCTGGTTCCCCAGGCCAAGAATTGTAGGCATCTGCTGATCCAGACACTCCGCAAGACTAGGCTGAATCCAGAGGGGCCCTGGACGATACTGACACCCGTGCACTCTGCCAGAAAGTCACTGCTGCTGAATGGGCCAGGAGCCAGCTCTTTAACAAGCTGAGGGGACTCAGGCGAAGACATCAAGCATTGTTCTGAGGTTTGGACTTCTTTTTTAAACTTAGAGGTCACAAAAAGATCCTTCAAAAGGAGAATACCACTTTGTCCCTTGGAATCTTCTCAAGATTTTATTTAAGATGGGTCACTATACGGTAGTTACAAAATTCTAGAATGCTAAACCTGAACTTCAAATCTGCTTTCTCTCTCTCTCTCTCTCTCTCTCTCTCTCTCTCTGTTCTCTCTCTCTGTTTTCTCTCTCTCTATTCTCTCTCACTCTCTCTTGCTCTCTAGCTTGCTCTCCGTCTTGCTCTCTGTCTCCCTCCCTACTCCTTCCCTCCCCCACTCTCTTTTTGTGCAGTTTTTATATTGTATTATTTTACTTCATTTATTTTTAGCCAGCCTGTATCGTATTGTAGTTCTGCCATCAAAGACCTATAAAAGGTGAAATGTAGAAGGCACCATTGTGACTCTGTAGCCTTTATTTCTCTGTCAAAATTATTAAGACATATCAGTAGTCTGAATAATGTTTTCAATTACATTCACTAATAAACAAAAGCAAAATTCTTTCCTTGGAAATTTGCTAAACTCTACCATTCTGGTCCAGGCCTAGGCTGAGGGTGACTTGGCTTTCTCTACCTCTTGTGGTCTGAAAAATAAGGAAAACAGATGTGTATGACTTTCAGAGTTCTCACCGCTCTAATTGGGACAGATCACAAACCACACTAAACCCGGTTGCCAACACAGTGTGTTGTAAGTTGGATCTACAAAATTCCAAAGAGTGCTTGTGAAACACTGACCTCAAAAGGCAGTTCCAGAGCTACAGTCCACAATGCAAAGAAATCCTACCAGGTAACATAGCTGTTAAATCTCCTCTCAGCCTTTTTGGTTAAGATCAAATGTAATTGTTAAAACCTTTTAGTTTTTAAAAATATATAATAATGGTTTTGAAACACTTTTGTTTAAGTCTCTAATGTAGTATCACCTTTTTGGAAGCGCACAGGCAATCAGTTTAATGGAAATGCTTGGAGGTGTCCCTGCTGGCCTCCGAAGGAGTCAGTTTAGAGAGTAAGGGCAAGGCTCAAGGGAGGTGGAGACGGCCAAGGGCTGGGGGCCCAAGGCCCCCAGAGAAAGCTCCTTCAGCTACCACTTCACTTCTTCCCGTTGTTTCCCTTTCCTGAACATCAGATGACTAATAACTATTGTCTGCACTGTCTGGCAGAGAGTCAGACAAACAGTAACAGCTTGCACACTGAAAATACAACAGCAGCCTATTATGGCCCATTTGTCTCTTGGCCTATTAGCGCTTCTTTGGTACTCAATTATAAGGTTGTAGCTGAAATTCTTCTCTCACAAACATACCAGTTTGGGTACTGTCATACCTTCTGTGTGAGATTTTTTTTTTGCTTCTTTTTGCATTTTGGGGGATGGAAGCCAGGACTGACTTCTGAGGTCTTTTTTTTTTCCTATTACAAAGAAATCTTCTAGTAGATTATAAGTGCTCAGTATGCCTTTATAAGAACAAACAAAGCAGAAACAAAAGCATAGCAAGGTAGGGGGTGAAAACGGCACCTCAGCCAGATCATATATAGAGGACACCTGTGTACTGCAGATAAAGAGTTCTAGGATTGTTACTGTCCCTTTCAAGCCACGGTGTTTTCTCGACTTGATCCTGTTTAATCAGTCAGTCGACAAGAACATCAACACTCCACAGTTCAAAAATGAAACAAAATGCCTCTTGTAACTTTCCCTGCGTTTAACAGGTAAGAAGTTCAACCACACATCGACTAACAAACATTGTTTTTTGAAAGGTGGAGTAGTTGCCACATTATGTAGTGTGTGCTCAGGGCCTCAGGGATTATTTATTTCTCCTGTAATATAATAAGCCTAGTTGGGATGTGTAATATGAAGGGTTTAAAGTCATGACTCTATAGGTGGAGCAGGGATTAAATAGTAGCCCCCAAAATATGCCCATGTCCTATCCACTGGTGTCTCTGGATGTGTCTTTATTTGGAAATAGTTAAGGACCTTGAGGTGAGATCATCCTGAATTAAGCAGGTTGTCCCTAAATCCACTGATGAACGTCCTTACAAGAGAGAAAAAAAGAAGACAGGAAGGAGAAAGCAGTGTGAAGATGGAGGCAGACACTGGAGTATTACTGAGGTGGCCGCAACCGAGAAACACCAGGAGCCACCAGAAGCTGGGTAAGGTGAGGAATGCTTCTCCTCTGGTGCCTGTGCAGGGAGTGTGCCCTGTGGATGCCTTGATTTTGGCTTTCCAGCTGCCAGAACCATGACAGAATGCACCTCTAATGTTTGAAGGCCGGTTCACCATGTGTTGTCACGGCTTCCCTGGTAAGCTCACCACAGAACACGCAGGGTGGCACATTTCCTCCTTGGGGTCCTCTGGAGTGCAGAAGCGCGTGCTCCTAACACAACACGCACTCGCCCAGTTGTTGACTGAATGTTGATAACTGACTTAGCTGTTTCTTAGTATCTGCCCAAATATTCCCCTCCCCATCATTCAAAGGTTGAATCCTAACCTCTAATGCAATAGCTTTAAGAAATGGGATCTTGGGAACTGATTAGGCCATGAAAGGGAAGTCTTCATGAGTGGGCTATGGCCCATAGAAAGGAGGCCGAGAGCACTGCCTTGCTGTGAGGGTACAGCAAGAAAGTGCCCCCTAGAAGCCAGGAAACAATTCCCCCACCAACCTCAAGTCCACCAGGACCTGGACCTTGAACTACTCAGCCTCCAAAAGTGGGAGCAGTAAATTCTCTAGTTTACAATGCGCCCAGTTTTTGGCATTTTGTTATGACTAGAACATGGCTGGAGGCATTGCTGACCGCCTGAGCTGCTTATCTTTGCTCTTTTCCTTTAAAGGATCAAGACAAGGCTGGACTTCCTTTCTCCCTTCCATCTTTTCTCTCTATTTGGAGCTCTCCTAGTTTTGCTAACCTTTACTAAAACTAAATTAAAAAAAAAAAAAAAACTTTCCATGTTTTCCCACAGCTCCAGCAATAAATAATCATGAGGAATGGGATCAAATTAAAGTCACCCACTGTCCCAGAGGTGAGGTCATTCAGGTCACCATTTCAGCCCTTGAATGGCATTTGCATTTTTTGAAAGGTAATATTTTCCTAACCAATCTTTCTTACTTTTAATCTTTTACCTAAAGACTAAAAGTAGTTATTTTAGAAATATTTTCTTTTTATAAGGTTTAATTTTTATTATGGTTTTACTGATGCAAATTGATTCTACACATTAGTCAGATTTGGTATCATATTTTCTGATTTGACAGATATTGAGGCTAAATGAGAGTCGGTCCCTAAGGAACCCCTCATTTCAGTGTCCAAATGTTCAGCTCCAGTGTCAGTCTACACCGAGAGCAGGGCAAGGACGGAGATGAGACCAGGCAGCCTGTGTACACCAGAGGCCAGGGTAGGAGCATTCCGTGAAAGGGCTTGACAGCCACACAGAAAACTAAGGTAAGATGCTTGATAACCAAGAGCAGCTCCTCCAGACCACACAAAGTTCAGTTAAGAAGAAAGATGAGTCATGACAAAGTTCAACCAACCAACCAGCCAACGGGTTATGATTGCTCCTCTTCCACTGCTGATTACGCTGTACCAGGGCAAGCCACCATGTAGATATGCTTATGTTAGACAGTGTTTGGCAGTGAGGTGGGTGGAGAATGATTGATGAAGCTCAGTGCAACTACAGAGGTCCCTGAAGCCCAGATCGGAGTTCGCCACTTGCACCATCACACACACACACACACACACACACACACACACACACACACACATTCTTATTAGAAGCCAAACATCTTGCTGCCAAAGCTTACCAAAGTCCTGTGGAGAAAGTATGAGATCTGAGAAGACAAGACCTGCTATTACAAAGCTGTAACAAAGGCTCCTCAGGGCCCAATGCTGGACTCTTGTGCTGCCAGTACTATACCAGGATGAAATTTCACCCCTGGACCGTGGTTTCATCTGGCACAGGGACAGCGATCGAGTTATAAACCACTATTGTTTCCACCGATTAATCATAGTCTCACCTGGCACTTCCTTTCTGGATCCAGACCTCACTCCTCACCGCCTGTGCTCCCAAGAGCATCTCCTTTTCCGGCTGTAGGCTGGAAAGGTTCTCATTCTTAGGCTGGCAGCCACAGGCTGAGATGTCAGCCACCTGCCCACCACCCTGTGGCTTCTACATTCTCACCCTCCGTCTGGCTCAGCACCAGCCCTGCTAAACCTGAGCCCGAACACGGCCTGGGCGGGTCACTCCTCTCCTTCTGCCTCTTGGGCCCATTATGTACATACCAAACGGTCCTAGCAAATTCTCCTCTCAGCCCTCCAAATCACACGACCATTTCACACATGGCACGGACCGCCTGCTAGGTGCTTGGAGTGCCCACTACCTCCAAGTCACATGATAATGTTTAACAAATATTTACTAATTCATGTATGACAAATAGGATGGGATCACATTCAAAAGTTCTTGAAAGCTCAGCATCTGGTGTTGGCCTCCCGTGCAGTCACTGTAGGTGACTAACTACACAGAAGAGAGAGGAAATAAGCAGGTGGCCTGAAGCCCAGGGATCATTAACACAGGTTAGGAAGGAAGCAGCAGTAAATGCTGGGTGCACCAGGCAGCCAGAGCACGAAAGCCAGGGATCTCTGGGCCTCCTCTGTGTGAAGGAGGAAGGAAAGGGAGGCGGATCTCATGAACGGCTGTGGCTCCCAAACTCCTTGAACCCTGGTGATCCTGACCTGCTGAAAGTCTGGGCTTTTTCTCATTTCTCCTCTGTCACATGGAGGTCACCAGGCACAAAGGTGGCAGTGTCCAAACTGAGTATCCCAAACAGAAGCTTTATTGTTCCTGCCTTTCAACGCCTGCTCTGCCTCCTCTCTTTTGGTTATGTCCCTATCAACCAACTGGCCTGGCAGTTTCCAGAACATTCTGGTACTCACAGCAGAGAGACTTCCCTGAATAATATATGGGAAAAGTAGGGGAAGGGATGTAGACAGCCAGGCAAGGGTGGTGCAAGGGATGAGAGATGCCAGGGGACCTGGTCAGTTGGGTAAAGAATGTAAAGTTTTCTCTCTGTTACTCAGTTGGGTACAGTGGACCCCATGAAATCCTTTCATTGGGATGCCACGTCCAGAGGACAGCCAACAAATGGGAACAAAGAAAACATCACCTTTTCTGAAGGGCCCAGGCCCATCTGCTTGCAGGGTTTTGCCACAGGCCAGGATGACTCTCCCCGCCCCCATGTGCTCATGGCCTAGGTAATCCCTCAGGAGCTGGCCTGGGGCCCCTTCTAGGCAGCTCTCCTGGTGTCTCTGTCAGCTCACTGGTTGGGCTGGATGCTTCCATACTGTCCCATAAGACTCACGGGGCCTTTCCCTGGCAGAGTCTATGCTCAGTGTACCACAGTGAGATGATTTCTCCCTGACCTTGGGACCCTAAACAAATACCACTGTGCCCAGCTCTGCTTCTAATTCCCAGTCCAGTGCCTGGCAGAGAGCTGGTGCCTAAGCAGTGACCGAAGGGGAAGGACAGAGCAGAATGTGTACAGACTTTTGTTTCAAAAGCTTGGATGAGAGAGGAAAGACAGCTCAGCAGACAGGATAGGCAGGGATACAGAAGTACGCGTGCATGTGGAAGGAGGCCCCAAGGCTGCACAGAGGTTAGGAAAGAAGTGGAGAGAGACTGAAGATACAAGGAAGAAGGAGCTACAACCCACTGGGGTCCTGAGGGAGAGGGGGACATGAGCACTGCAGAGTAGGATCAGGCCTACAGCAGAAGCACAGGAGCCCCTTCCTCTGAGACAGGAAGGGAAGGTGGTGGAGGCAGATGGCGGGGATGCAGAGGGAACAGTTAGGAAATGGGACCCTGTGTGTGTGTGTGTGTGTGTCTGTGTGTGTGTGTGTGTGCGTGCGTGCGTGCGTGCGTGCGTGCGTGTGTGTGTGTGTGTGTGTGTGTGTGTGTGTTTTCTGGGTTTCTTTCTTTTTTTTTGTGGTGGTACTGAGGATTGAACTCAGGACCCTGTGCCCTCCAGGCAGGCACTTATTCTACTGAGCTATCTTCCCCAGCCCAGACGCTTGTGTGTTGATGACTCATTTTTCTGTGTGAAATGGAAAGAAGCCTTACATAGTAAGTAGCAGATTAAAAACAGGAAAAAAAAAAAAAAAAAAAAAAACAGTAACAAAAGTTTAGAAGAACTACTCATGAGAAAACAGCTAACATTTGCTGAGCACTTGTTTCATGCTGGGTACTATGGGTTGTCTTGCCTGTCTTCCATATGCCTGTTAGAACGTCATTGCATTTAGAGTCAGCAGTGGTGACATTAAAATAAGGCCTTCAGGTGAAGTGTAATTCAGAATAAACAGTGTCCTTATAAAAAGAGGTGATTAGGATGCATGGAGAAAAGATTGTGCATGTAAGAACATAGGGTGGAACATGTCCATCTACAAGTCATAAAGAGAGGCCTCAAAGAAAAAAAAAAAAAAAAAAAAAAAAAACCTTCCCTCAGCCTGCCAACACGTTGATTCTTCTATCCTCCAGGACTGAGAGGAAATAAATTTCTGTTGTTTGAACTCCCCAGTCTGGGGTCCTCTGCTATGTCAGCCCTCATAGGCCAATATAATGAGCACAATGCTAGGAACTTGAGCTAAATCCTCTCCTTTCAGCCAGCAGCTGCCATCTCCACAGGCAGCTATGTGGAGGAAAGCATTCGTATAGTGCCTCTAAAGGCAGGCTGACCCCAACAGTCAGACCTGGAAGCTGCAGTCGTAAAATCATATGACCAAAGACTTGGTCTGGCTTGTATATAACTAACTGATTGAGAAGCGGTGCTCTGGGAGCCATCGGTCCCCTCCATTGTGTCTCCTGGGCATCATGGAGCCACCGAGGGCTGGGAGCAGAGAAGGCCTGTCTGTAGTGCTGTGGTGTGCTGAGGCAGGGCACACCCAGGACACTCAGATGGCCAGCACGGTGTCCTGAAATGGTCAGCAGAGCCTCAGAAGGGAGCTAAAGCGCTTCAGCCCTCATAGAATCTGGACGCTATCATTGAAAGAGGTGCATTGCAGATATTCAAGGAGCTTCATCTGTGAAATTGCACTCTCCATATAATAAGAGTTGGCACAAATGAAATCCTACTTTGTACACACAAATACATCCAGATTTTACCCTCTACTTGAGGAACACTCATCACTGGATACACATCAGTAAGCAGGATGCGGAGCTATGAGCTTTATGAAAGCCAGTTAAGAGCGCTCCCTCGGTGGTGTCTGAGCAGATCAGGCAGTTGGCAGCCACCTGAAGGGGTGGCAGGAGGGAAAGGCACTTTAGCCACCAGAGATTAGTCACTCCAAGTAAGTCACCAGGGAGCAGGTGACAGGTTCATGGCTCCAGGGACTTCCTACTGAAGAACTATGCCTTCGATCAAAGCATGTAGCAAAGCGCTCCAACTTGAGCATGGTGTTCCATACTGCACTGGTGCCAGGCACTTCTGGCTACAGCGCAGGAGTGCAGGCATTCCACACTGATTACCAGGCATGTCCTGGCAGCCTCCCCAGGGTATCCCGAACATGTGGGTCCCCATAGTCAGGGGTGGGGTGGCAGACTGTGAGGAAGAGGCTGAAGAGAATAAGGGACGGGGTAGGGAAGGGCAGCTCACCGGCTCCGGGCCACATGTCAGAGGTGAGAGCAGGGCCACAATGAAACATCTTGCTCAAAGACTAACTTCAACCTGAGATATTGCTCCACGGGTAAGAAAATGGCAGCAAACTATTGATTTCTTTCCCATGATGAAAAGCCAATGTAGAGGGGTGGCCAAATAGCTCAGTACATTAAAGCACCTGCAAGCAGGCACAAGGGCCAGAGGTTCAATCCCCAGGCCTGCCATGCTGGCTCCAGCCCCTGTGGTGTGCTGAGACGGCAATTGAGACTGGGCATGGTGGTGCACACCTGTAAGCCCAGCTCTTGGGAGGCTGTAAACAGGTGGACCACTAGGAGTCCAGTCTAGTAGTGAGACCCTGAACACTCTCTAGACCAGTGGTTCTCAACCTGTGGGTCGCGAGTCCAGCGGGGGTCGAACGACCAAAACACAGGGGTCGCCTAAAGCTATTCTGAATCATAACTGTAGCAAAATTACAGTTGTGAAGTGGCCACCAAAATTATTTTTTGGTTTGGGGTCACCACAACATGAGGAACTATATTGCAGGGTTACGGCATTAGAAAGGTTGGGAACCACTGCTCTAGACCCTTCCCTAAAGTACAAGAAAAGTAAAGTCCACGTGGGAAGGAAGAGCTCAGAAACAAGGCTGGGTAGTGGGCCAACCCACTTCACCATGGGCACAACTGTGAACCACAGCTCTGTGAGTGCCCCAGTGCCACGTCTGTTGCCAGCCTGAGTAGATGATACAAAGCGGAAGGTGTAGCACTCAAAAAGCAAACCTTAATCATTTGTGATACCTTACAAATTGGTGTCAGTTTTAAATGTGTCATTGTCTTGACACAACGTCAATGATAAGTGAATCAAACAGTTGCCCATCTAAAAATTGATTTTTTGGGACTGGGGACATAGCTCAGAGGCATAGCGCCTGCCTGGTAAGTGCAAGGTCTTGAGTTTGATTCCCAGTTTAAAAAAAAAAAAGATATTCTGCCCTGTGTAACTCAGTTTTCACCCAGCGTCTTACATGAAATGCTGTTATCATCAGACTTTTATTCTTACTCAACATGCATTGTAATCAAGGGACAAAAATTCAGAAATGCTACACACCAGAATGGCTTCTTGTTTCAGTGTTTTAAATGTTCAATCAGGATGTAATACCACACTTTTCCATACGGGGGCACTAGAATTTCAGGAAAACCATGCTCAGTGGTTTGGATTTTTTTTCCTTTTAAATGCCCATTTCTTTTTTTTTTTTTTTTAAATTTTATTTTTTTATTATTTTTATTCTTGTTTCAGAACCTTTGTTTATTGACTCATTTTTATGGCCGGCTCAGCCCGCCCCGAGGGCAGGGCTGGCGCAGCATGTGGTGCCGGGGATTGAACCGTGGTCCCTGAAGCAGCCCAAGCTTTAGACCACTGAGCCATCCCGCCGATTATCAGAATGATAATGGTATGAATTGTCAGAATAATGGAACTATTTTTTCAAGGGTTGTAAACTCGGGTTAATTCTCAAACAATACACACCAACCAACGACTTGTAATACTGGAGCAAGAAGGTTCATTCGGGAGTGCAAGCTATAGTCCTGAATGCTTTACCTGTATTGTCCTTTCTTTTTTTTTTTTGAGACAGGGTCTCACTGTGCAGTTCAGGCTAGCTTTGAGCTCACTTTTGTAGCTCAGGCTGGTCTCGAACTCACAACGATCCTCCTGCCTCAGCCTCCCAAGTGCTGGGATTACAGGCGTGAGCCACCACGTCCGGCTGTATTGTCCTTTCTAATCCCTAAAACACTATCTCTCTTCAATGGTAACTATGAGTGTTCATTTCTAAAATGAGCACTTTGGGCCCTCTGGAGTTTAGGAACCTCTCACATTTTTCCACGGAGCCCCATCTCCCGTGGTTCTCCACTAAGTGATGAAGCTACACGGTGGGGAGGCCAGATTCGGGGTCTGGAGGAGGATTGTACAGTCAGCAGCCCAGCCTTGCCCCAGACGAGGCAGCCGTCTGAAGGCTGCTGAGTGAGCATGTGCCAAGAGCCTGTCCCACCGCCCTGGATGGATGCATGACGCATGACCAGGAGGCCAGAGGAAGGTCCTGTGAATCACCATCAGTCACAGAGGAAAGTCAGCAGCAGGGACCCACACGGGGGCTTGGCATTAGAGGACCAGAAAGAAAAGCCTCAGGCGGAGCAAAAGCAAAAAGCTTTTCAACAGCTGGAGTCCCTGCTCAGCAAAGGCATGACTGCCAACCCCTGCGTGCTATTGTCCCCAGAACTGTCCTCTCCTGTGACATCCCCAGAGACCCACACATTTCTCACTGATTTCCACTCTCAGTGCCAAAGTACTGACTCACAGCATTTTGAGCCAAAAGGGAATGAACTAGAGGTTTCTTTCTTCTAAAAGATGCTGAGTAGGCTCCTCGGTCAAGTGGCGATGATTCATGGGGAACAACTCCCGGTGGCCGAGGGCCAGCCGTGGTCCTTTACCTCATTCAAGTCGAACAGCTGGAGAGCAGCAAGCTTTTGCAGAGGGTTGCCCAGCAGTTAGTACTGAAAATGATCTTTGTCTGCAGAGGCGGCCACACGCAGGCGCCTGGCTCCCCTGGTGCTGGCCACGAAGGATTCCTGGAGTAACTCCAGCCTGCAGCCAGCTGGGCCTGAGCACACTGGTTCCTTCTTATCTCTGAGCAAAGCATATGCCAAGCTCAACTTCACTATTGGGAATGTGGACTCTCATAATCTGGATCTGTAGACAGAACTCTTATTTTTCTCATACTGTTGTAAAATATGCATATCCTAAAATCTACCATCTTGGCCACTTTTAGTTATTCTGATGAATGGCATTTGCTACACTCATACTGTCCTGCGGCCATTACCATCATCCATCTCTGGCACTGTTCATCTTGTAAAAGTCATTTCCCCTTAAGCACTAACTCCTCACTCTTCTCTTCCCTCCCCTGACCCCTGGTGACACTATACTACTTTTTATTTCTGTGATTCTGGTTATTTGAGGTACAGCACATTACTGTATTTGTGTGGAGTTTGTTGTCTCAGGACCAGCTCATCGCAGGCATAACATCCTCAAGATTCACCCACATGGGATAGGATTTCTCTGCTTTAAACAAAAGACTATTTCTTAGAGCAGGTTTTAAGCTCACGGCAAATCTGAGCATGAGGTACAGAAATTCTCTGTTCTGACATAATCTTTATCATTGTCAGCACCTCTGCCAGAGCTGGACACTTGCTACTCCTGGTGAGCCTATGGTGATGTCTTGTTATTCCACTGGGTCAGTGGCATATGTTGGTTCCTCGGAGTTGCACACTCTCCAGGCATGGACACGGTTACAGCATGCACCCACCATGATGCAGCCATCGAGAGTGACTTTGTTGCTCTAAGAATTGTCTGTGTGCTTTACTGTAAAGACTGAATAATATTCCCTTCTATAGACATACCACAGTTTGTTTGTCTGTTGTGCTGCTGGGAACTTGGGCTGCTTCCATCTCTTGGCTACTGTGAGTAATGCTAATAGGAATGTGGATCATTCATAATCCATCACACCACCTGCAAGGATGCTGGGCCAGAACAGCAGAGGGTTGGCATGGGTGAAGTCCCTTATGGTCAGCATTCATAAAGTACCCCTATTTTCTAAAGCCAGAATGGGCACAGAATGAGAGCACACTGTGGACACTAACAACAAGCACAATAAATGCATGATCAAGAACAACTCAAGCAAGTGCTTCATGCTTGGCCTTCAGATTTGGGACATGACTATGCACAGACTTCAAACTGACTCCAAGTCGTATTCTTTGGGGAGACACAGATTATTGCCAAGAGTTCAGTGAAGAGTCCATTTGTTAGGGTGAGTTCCGTTTTCTTCTACTTTATCTACCAGTCTTCCTGTAGGGCCCAGAACTGATCAAGAGAGTTAATTTCTAAAAGATGAACTTGTCTGAGGAGCCCGCAACAGCCAAACTCATGCTGGGCCTGCTCATCATACCTCAATTCTCCTATTACCAGATTCATGAGTAAATCACGTTCATTGTAGATGATTACCCTAAAGCCTTCCATTAGGAAGTGAAAGACTGCACTTTTAAAAAAACCGTACTAGTGAATATAATAGATATTCATGAATCTGGAAATCTGGGTTTCACTTGACCTTGCCCACTGGGCAAGTTGTTCAATTTGTTTGAGTTTCCGAGTCTGTAAAATAGTCAGCTACCCAATACCACTTGCAGCACAGGCTAGCCTATGTGGAGACTTCCTGTCAATAGGACCTTGTCAATAAAGGCCGAATCTGGGATCAAGGAACCAATAATTCTTACAGTCAGAGATTAGTACAACTTCAGGAAGTTCCATAGGTCTCTGATCCTATGGCTGGGTATCTTTAGCTGAGGATACTGCTTTCGCTGCAAAGTAGGAGTGAGTGAATACCAGGCAATCGGCTTTTCGGAGGGTCTCCTGTCCTGGTCTCTGAACTTATAGTCTAGAACAGCGGTGACGAACCTGTGGCACACATGCTGTTTGTGTCATTAAAAGCTTCCCCATCACTGCTCCAGACTAAGCTATCACTTGCTTCATGTCCTTCACTCATACCAGCTGACATTTTGCGTGACAACTCTGGCACCTGCACCCCTCAGCGGGGGGAGGGATGCTGAGCAGAGCCTACAGGACCAGTTGTTTCCATACATCCTGGAAGCCTGCAGTAGGGTCAGAATAGCTCATCGCGGCTCCTCTGACTGTGCTGTGAGGGTGGAAGCAGCCTACCGCGAAGGCCGCACTTTTGGAAATCTCTGACACCCAAACCGCCACAGGGTACTAAATTCTCTCCTTGCTTTATGTGACATGATTCTGCCACCATGAACATTTAAAAGAGAGAAACATATTCTGCAGAGATTTCTGTTTGTCCTTTCCCTGTGTCTGGTCATATTGCCTCTCTTTGATTTGGTAGAAGTCTCCTGAGCTGGGCAGCCCCTCTCCACTCTTGCTGCAAGGTCTTGCTCCCAGGTAATGCTGCCCACATCCTTCTTACCTCTGCCTTCCCTCCCTTCCCTTGGTACCTGCAGCCCACAGTCATCCTGTCCCCCAACACATGCACACGCGTGTGCAGAGAGAGAGAGAGAGAGAGAGAGAGAGAGAGATCCTGTGGCTGTGTCCTAGTCCCTGGTCCCAGCAGCACCATAATCATGTAATCATGTCTCTACGGTGCCTCTCATCACCATGGAAACAAGCATTTGCAGGCACCATAGACAGACACAGCCATTATTGAGGCTGGTGCTTGTCAATCCACATGTGAGTGTGTGCACTTAAAATAGAAGTTGTGTGAATAAAAACAGCAATTAGGGAAATCTGGAAATCTTTGTGGATGTGGACAAGCATTGCTGCCAGCCGACTTCCCTGTCACAAGCATTTCCCTGCTCTCAGTCTTCCTGGAGGTGTGGAAAACCAGTGAGCCCTTTCTGCTAAGCACAATGCCTCCTACCAAGGGGTGGCAACCTTAGGGACTCACAAGTTAGGATGATCAACAATAGCTCTCCTGGCACTGCTAATCCCTTTAGAAAATTTGCTACTGATTCCTGCTTTCTGTGTTAAAAATTGAGAAAGAAAGAGAGAGACAGAGAGAGAGAGAGAGAGAGAGAGAGACAGAGACAGGGAGAGACAGAGACAGAGACAGAGAGAAAGGCAGAGGCAGAGAGAGACAGAGAGGGAGGGTGAGTGGGAGGGAGGGAGGAAGGAAAGGAGGAAGGAAAGAAGGGAGGAAGGAAGGAAGGAAGGAAGGAAGGAAGGAAGGAAGGAAGGAAGGAAAGAAGGAAGGAAGAGCAGCAGAACTTAAAATATAAAACAAGAGAAGAACATTTGGGAAATGATAAATGAAGCAAAGCGATAAATCCCAGGGAAGTAGCGGAGGTTGTGAATGAAGCAGGCTGCTGTTTACTTCGTCAGTTACCAGCAGACAACTCTCAAGGCTCTGTCAGGAGTGATGTGATGTCTTTTCCTTTGTGGTGTCACTACAAGGCAAGGTCTTTGACCTGAAGGGATGTGGGACGTGGCAGTTGACTCAGAAGAGGCCAGCTGCGATGGGACGCTGAGCTCACACCCTCTCTTCCCTCCACAAGGGTGATGTTGACCAGCAAGTATTAAGGATTTATTCTATAAATGACACTTGCCTTTCTTAAAACAGTAACTTCCAGTGGAAGTAGTAGCTAGTTTAGAAGCAAGAAAGCCAATCTTCAGTATAATTGTTCCTTGTAAGATCTATCTCCATATTAAAGGGAAAGTGGGAATACGATTAATCATCACCAAAGAGCTTGAGAAGACACAAAGAGATCACCAGGTCCAGCCTCACCCAGAAGACAGGTGACTCATAGTCCTTGCTTTAAAGAAGAGTCAGGGGACAGCCAGGAGGTGCAGGGGTTAGTCCTGAACCTACCTAGAAACTGCCAAGCAGCTTGAGTCTTGCAGCGAGTATACTTTGTTCTCATCACATCTTCAAATGGTGTGTGTTTCCCTTTCAGTACTATATCTTGGCTGGTCTATATAGTTTCTTGTTTAGTTTGGTGATTCTGATTTATTATTTTCTTGGTGTGGTACTGAGGATTGAGGTACCACAGTATGGGTGCTATGTTACTAAGTTGCACCCCCAGTCTTTTAAACTTTTATTTTTGATACAAGTTCTCATTAAGTTGCCCAGCCTGGCCTGGAACTTACCATCCTTGTTCCTCAGCCTCCCCGTTAGCTAGGAATACAAATACACACCATCAAACCTGGCTATCCATCTGCCTTTAGTCAATGCTAAATGCCAGCTAAATAATGCAAAACTCAGCGTGCATACCAAGAAGTGCAGAGCTGATTACCTCTTTCATAACCACAACACCTTCCGTAATCCAAACAGCACTAGTTTCTGGAGAAGGTTTCTTGTGCTGACCCCTGGCGGTTTTTGGATGGATGATTTTGTAGGCACACTTGGAAGATGTGAGAAACACACCCTGATGGGATAATCCTGGCAGCCCCAAGATCTTCCATGTACAGGCTGCAACTGTAAGCAGAGATATGCCTGGGCTTTGCAAGCTGGGAACTAGCTGGCAAGGGTGCATGGGACACCTGCTGGGGACCTGGGTCATAAAGGTTAGACCAGGCTCTGAAGGATAAGTTGGGAAGACAGGAGGGAGGAAACTCTGTCGTCACAGGAAAGTCAGTGAAATAGTGTTAAAGGCATCTCCCTTACCATAGAGAAACTTTAATACTGTTCTAACAGCTCTGTTTTCCTAATTATATGTGTAGAAAAATATTGCAATGATTTTCTTTTTCCTGCAAGCTCACTAAGTGAGCGGAGAAAGGGCAGAGCATCATGTTCGATAGAGCTGGAGACTGGTTTCGAATACAACACTCATGGTGGCTTCACAAAGGCACCCAATGGCCCATGCCTGTCACACCACCATGGAAGACACACATTGCCTCCACCTACAACTCCAACCAGCAAGGACGAGACCCCTAAAAGGACTTAGAGGGTCCCAAAGAGATAAGAGCCAGCCTTATGAGCACTAAACCAAAGTGCTACCACCATTCCTCGCTGCTGGGGGTGGGGGGTGTCCTGCAAAACCTGTTTGGCTCAGCTCCTTCTAGCCTCAAACAGACGATGTATGTCTTGCTCCCCCCGGCACTCTTATTGCCGAAGGGGAGACTTACATAGATGGCCTTGGTGAAAAAAAAAAAAAAATGGTCCTTTGTGCTCAAAGCACTAATGCGGTGCTCATCGCTGGGCTTCATCTCTCTGAATTGTCTTGTTTCATATTTAAAATGACCCTGTGCAGCTCCACCTCCAGGTCTCTTCACAGATGAAACAGAAAGAGGCTGAAGGAGGAGACTGAACGCACTCTGAAAATGGGTCCATCAACAGAAGAACCAAGATGGAACTTTAGTCCCTTCTCTGCTGCTATCACAGAATACCTGAGGCAGGTCAGCTATAAATAGAAGTTTATCTCACTCATGGTGCTGGAGCTCAGGAATCCCAAGAGCACAGGGCCGGCTTTTAGCAATGGCCTTCTTCCTGAGTCACCCCACTGTAGATGACCAAAGGGAAAAGCAGTGTCAGAAGCAAAGAGAACAGACACAGGGGCTGTTTCTGTGACACGCTCACTCTCTGGAGGGCTCCACTCCCTGCTCACACAGGCTCAGTCCCTGGGACCTAATCATCCCCTAAGGGTCCCACCTCCAATATAATTGCAGTGGCCATGAGCATGGAGGGGACTCTTCAATCATGGCAGTGTCCAAGTCTATAAAACTTGCTTCTTTTCCTTAAGCTGTTCAGTGTTCCAGTACTTTATGACTCAAAGCACAGCAATGTACAGTAAGAACTTACTTTTCTAGTATATTTCTGAAGTCCCAGTGTTTCTAGAGCTTTATCATCAGGCCTCTGAACTGCTTCCCACATCCACACCATGAGGGCATGGACTGATACTCCTTGGTTTTGGACAGCATGTAATGTGGCCCCAGGAGCTCAGACAACCTGCGGGACTGTCTCAGACCCCACTTTTGGGTGTTCCTGTCATGTGTCTTTTGCTAGCTCAGTCCTGAGGCTGGACTAGCTCACTGCTGGGTTCCTGCTTCCCTCTGGGTGACAGAGTGCCCTGCCACGAGGCTTAACAGAGCAACCTGTCCTCCTGCTGGCAAAAGTAGCAGGCTGACATCAGCTCCCACAGCAGGGCCCACATGTGTCACTGACGCCTGGCTGCTATCAGGGTGCCTGTTTTGTACCGGTGCTGTGCAGCCAGCTGCTCTCAGCTCCTGCCACATCAGTGCCAGCTGTCATACCTCCCTGAAGGCAGGGAGCCACCTGCATGAGAGCCGAGCACTTGTCCACAACGTGACCTCCAGGTCAGCTTGCTTTTGAGGGGATGGGCGGGGAGGATAACCCAATATTTATTGAAGTCTTTCAGTTTAATAGTAACTGCATCATTTTTATGACCATTCCTAAAGAACTCCCAAGACAAGCCTAACAGAGCTCCTGCTGCATGCACATGCATCTCTCTGCTCTTGTTCTGTCCCACTCTGTGCTCATCACATTTATTTTTCAACAGCTGACCTGAAGGTGCAGAAACTCGCTACTCCTCACTATCTTCTGAAGCATGGGTGGGCCTTGACAAATGTCTCCACGGAGGAGGCCAAGGAGCTGTACTCAGGCAGCAAAGAGCTTCTGATTTCATCTTGAACCATTAGCTTTCAACCACAGCTCATTCATTATTCATTTTCCATAAGGAAATGGCAACGACCCAGAGCCTTTTAGGAGATCAGATCCGGGTGGCATCATCAGTGCATGCCACCAGGGAAGCAAACTCTGGGTTCAAACTCCCATCAGACCTGATGTGCCAGTGTTGCCCCTGCAAGTCACCCTCTGCCATGGGAACACAGAACCCCAGAAAATGAAGCTAGCAGCTTTGCAAACTCTCCCATGGTTGATGGTGAAGATAAGGGCATGGGACACAGTCCCCCTCTTCAAAGCCTCCTACACCCTGCTCTTTTCAGAGTAGGCTATTTCCCCTTCTGCAAATTCTTTTACATATAGGCACACCTGAAAAATCTTGTTAATTTAATTTCTGTAAAATACCCATACTTTGGAAGTCCAAAGTATGAGTCTTTTAGCTTTCCCCCCCATATGTTTCACCTGTGAAGAAAAGAGTCTTTTACAAATTTATTTTCAGACAAGGTCTCTCTAGTTGCACAGGCTGGACTTGACCTCTAGAGCCTCCTGCCTCAGCATTGTAAGCAGTGGAATTACAGATGTACACCAATACTCCTGGCAAGAAAATAATCTCCAGTGTTAAAAACTAACTGATAAGAAAAACTAAGAATTGATACATATTATTTAAGAAAGCACAACTCTGAAGCAGTCAGTCTTAATTACATTTTATGTATCTATACAAACGTGAAAATTATATCCATGATAGCATATTTATGAAAAGACTGTAATAAGCACAGAAAATGTATTTGCAGTCATGGGTCATAGTTCTAAGCAACGTCTTTCTATTTAAACCATGTACTAATTAACTCCAAGGACTGACACTCAGAAAGAGTGATTGATATTAAGCTCAATTACCTATGTTATAGAGTAATAGTATCACAAAGCTTCTCTGCTGGATGGTTTAGAATGTAAGTTAACAGACCAAAAACTGGAGAAAAAGAAGGGCTATGAGGATAGCCAACATTTTGGCCCAAGCCCTTCAAGGTCAGTGAGGACTCAGGACATGAGAATCCGTGCTGTAACATCCTACAACTCAGGGGTTTCCCAAATTTTCTGGTCAAGGAGATTATGAGACCTCAGAGAAAAGGAATCAATGAAGTACAGTGTATGTAAGGAGAGTCACATGAAGGAAAAACATTCTCTCAGGCTTTCACAGAAAGCAAACTGGTCAAGCAATGGCCGTGACTCATCCCGAAGGCTGACACTGACAACAGATCTACAAAGCACTGTACATGGTTCCAAAGTTTATCTTCAGGGGATTTGACCTTGGAAGATACAAAAGATGAAAGTTTTGTTATCCAGGTCTTGCCTTAACTTGCCCTTGATCACCCATCAGAAAAGCTTAATTACCGGGCATAAAAGGCAGAGCTAGATTAGTATGGTGAGCTATAAGAGGCTTAAATCAGCAGCCTCCAACATTGCCAGTTTCACTGTAACCCAATGCAAACAAGAAACATTGGACTATATATACAACTACTTCCTTTCAGTTCAAAGAGAAGTTTTTTCCTTTTTTTTTCTTTCCTTACCAATATCTATTAGAAAATTTATCATGTCCATACCCTGTGGTCTATATAACTATTTTGAGGACAACAATATGCAATGTGTCAATTATTGCAAATGTACTACTAATGTGTTTTGAAATTATCATATTGTTATTTCTTATTAAAAGTAATAGATTATTAAAAAATTAACCCCAAGGATGTAAAAGTAAGTTGAGTTGTGGAATATAGTCTATCTTAACACTAAATAATAAAATACATATTAAAATATTTGTGAACTTGCAAACAGTATTTTTAATGCTGCAACTATGGCGCCTATTGATAACCTGTATCTTGAATATTCCACAGCCATCGCTTTATACTCTGAAGCAATTCTTTCCATATCCTGCCCTGGAAATGCTAAAGGTTGTGGGGCTTTTAAAGATAGACTAAGATTTTCCAGAGCACCACTACTCCATCAGTAAATCATGGCCAGAGATTGGGTAGCAAAGAAATTTAAATATAAGCACATATTTTAAAGTACAATTATCTCTTGGTATTCAGAGGGGATTGCTTTCAGGATATTTTAGAGGATACCAAAATCCAAGCATGCTCAAGTCTCTTGTATAAAAGGACATAACATTTGTATAGGATCTACATAAATCTCCTATATATTTTTTATCATTTGTAACTTATACGACTTATACAGCTTCATATGAACAATGTAAAGTCTATGTAAGTTACATTAGAACATAACTTAGGGAATAAGAAACAACTCCATATATATTCAGTAGAAATTCAGTTTTTTTCTAATCTGTGGATACAGGACCCAAGGATACAACAAGAAGAATTTGGGAACAGACAGGAAAGGGAATGGCCACTTTTCTTATTAAAAGAGAAAGCAACTTTCATGCCTGGGTGATATGAAAATATTGTCAGCCTTCTACAAGAAGCCTCAGAAGGACTTCAGACCCTGATCCCCCTTGCCAAGGTGTTCTTTGGTATCGGGAACATCTATTCCGTTTGATTCTTTGAACCCCCAAGTCCTAGCTCACTTTGCTCTCTCCCTGGCTCTCCTTGCCCCTTTGTCTGTTTTCTGCTGAGAGGTCCTCAGCTCCCCTCTTTACCCCCAGTCTACTTCTGGTCAGTCCCAACCCCTTTACCTTTCTTCAAACTTGTTTTATACCCAGAAATCACTGTTCCTGGTTAATGAAACTCTTTCTGGTGCCTAGATATTCACAGCAACTGCAGACATCTGTCTACACTTAGCAAACATTCTTGACAAGCTAGGAAAGATGGTTTTCCAAGCTCATTTTGAACTCCAACTAAGACTTCACATGTTCTTTTGCTTTGTTGGATTTTAAACAGATGTCCAATGCAAACAGAACTTTCTGATATTTGAACCAAGTTATTCAAAATTTGTGACTTCTCTCATACACAATATCTACAAAGTAGGCCTGGGACTATGATTAGGGTGCCATGTTTAAATTTCTGATGGGTGACAACTGCCCCAGGTTTCCTGGTGGAAAGGGCACATGATAGGACAAAGGATAATTCCTCTCTCTCCTTAGGGATGGGGTTTAAGAATACTACCCCCAAATATGGCATATTGGCATTTGAGAAAAATAAAAACAGAAAATTCATCTTTGTGTTGTCTATCTCTTCCCCGAAACAGATTATAAACCTGGGCAGGGTCATTTTAACTTCTATGTGGGTCATAACACTAGCAGGGAAGAGGTGTGCTCTTTACTCCAGGAAGAAAAGAGCCAAAAACACACAGATGCCAAAAATAATCTGAACAGATAGGCCTCATTACATTCTTTTCAGCTTATTAACAGTGGATCACAGCCTTTGCGCAATAATATTTCTCAATTTTCAACAGACTAGCAAACCAGTACACAAGTTTCACCAGTTCTTTGGCTTTTCACTTTCTTATGTATGCTTTTACTTTGTTAATCTATTGTTTTAGAGGTTTTAGGTATGAATCTAGGATGGGATAGGAAATGGTATGTCTCCTTCCCTGCACTGGCAAAAGTGGGTCTGGCCCAAGAGCATTTTGCTAACTTGAAGCAGACAGCCCTGAATTAACCTCATGTAACTGAGGCTCATGTATTTGGAGAACCTTACACATGGCACTGATTAAGCTTTTTTTAATGCCTGCAAAGTACCACATACATCAACTAAAATGTCAAATACAAACCTAAATGACATTTTAATCATGAAAATTGTGTTTTATAATATCACTAACTTGAGTATATTTTGGCTTAATTATCTTGCCTCTGAGAAGTCCCAAGGCAAGCTATAGTAAATAGCCAAATCCTTTTTGGTTTACAATTCAATCACAGATAATAACTTAGTTCCCATGCTCATACCTCTCCAGTTTTACTTCTTCCTCCTGAAAATTTCAACTTCTAAGAACCTGATGGTCAATGGTGTAGAACTGAGTTGGCTGAGGCCATTTAGGAGAAAAACAATCCCTTCAGTGTAGAAAATTTGTCCTTTCTTTCACAAGCCAAATTCTGGCAATGGCAGTAAATTCCCAGCAATACATCCAGACTCAAGTTTCTAAAACAAAAGATTATGTTGTGGTATGTTTTCAACACCAGGAAGTAGCTGTCACCCATACCTTCCTTTCTCTAAAAGAATGTGTACTTCAAAGTCAAAGAATTGAGAGAGGGGTGAAAGATGAAACCAGAAGATAGGTGGCTTTTGTGCATATCTAGCCTTTGCCTGCGAATCTGTACCCCATGTCCAACTTCCTCCTCAAAGTTTAAAATCCAACTCATTGACTTTTCCAAAGGCTAAAGTCTCTTTGCTGACTTTGTTTCATCTGTGACACTGCCCTTGTTCCAGTCTCAAGCCTCTACGTCAGTGGTTCTCAACCTTTCCAATGCCATGACCCCGCAATACAGTTCCTCATGTTGCAGTGACCCCAAACCAAAAAATAATTTTGGTGGCTACTTCAAAACTGTAATTTTGCTACAGTTATGATTCAGAATGTAAATATCTGATATGCATTATGTATTCTCATTGCTACAAATCTAACATAATTTAAACATAGTGATTAATCACAAAAACAATATTTAATTATATGTTGAGAAATATTTATTACTAATTCCGATAAATAACATTTCACTACGACATAGCATGGGTTTAAATATGTATTTTCCAATGGCTTTAGGCGGCCCCTGTGTTTTGGTTGTTCAACCCCCACCAGGTTCGCAACCCACAGGTTGAGACCCACTGCTCTACGGCATGATTACATATTGAGTTTTCCTGCGGAGGTTTTAATCTGGAGTTGTTTTCTTGGCATTCAGCCCAATAAGACATCTGCCCTGCCAGGGATATAGCTCAGCAGCATAACTGCCTGCCTGGCAGATGCAAGGTTCTGAGTTCCATCCCTAGCACTAGAAAAAAAAAATATCATAGGTAGAACAATAAATTACATGATCACCATATTCTATGTTTCTTCATAAAATCCTGTAAAAGGTTCCTCTGTACCACTTGGTCATTCATTCCTTCATTTTCATTATCTTATCTTTATGAACTGCACTAATTTATTGCTCCCCTGCTCCCCTCTTAAATCAATTAAACACACAAAATTTCTTCCATAGAGAGCCTTTATGTCTTCATATTAGATAGTGGATAAAAGTGAAATATGAGCATTGTTGCTTTTTCTATCCTGGCCACCACGCTGCTCTTCAGCCTTGTCCGGGTCCAGCAACCTGCCTGCTCGGTTTCCTACGTACGGAGCTTCACACACCCCTGCCGCTGTGGTGCTGCTGCTCAGGCCGCTTTGCTCTATCTTATTTCAGCACTTTCTCTTTTTGACCAAACTCGAATCTCACTTGCTCCACTGAGCTTCCCCTGCTGTTCTGGCCTTCCATTGCTTTGACAGACCCTCCTGCAGCACACAACCTCAGAATCCCTGAGGTGGCATTTGGCACAGCACACCATGAACTCTTCTTTGACTCTACCCTCTCTTTTCTGCCTCAAGCACACCTTAAGTTCACCAAGAGCAGGGAATTTTTCTTATTCTGCTGCCCTTTGAATCTCTGAGTCTTACCTCCATGCATTTGGTTAATCATATATAGAAAATAGTTGGATGAATTGCCTTTGTATGAAACACATAAGTCTTTACTGTCATTAAGCCCTAAACAGTACAGAGAAACAACTGTTTACAGAGCATTCATACTGTTTTAGGTATTTTAAGTAGCCTATAGGTGACAAAGTATATGTGAGGATGTGTAGGTGTTATATGCAAATGACATTTTCTGTAAATGACTTGAGGATCATTAAATTTAGTATCCCCAAACAGAAGAATAAATTCCTTGTGGATACTAAAGAATCATTATAAATCTCTATTCAATAGCTACCAAAGTCTTTCCACAACAAAGAGGACACAAAAGGAAACAGGAAAAGCAGAGGACCTAGCATGGTCTGTCTTAAGTCTACCACTAACTGTGAAACCTTACCATGGTTTAACCCCTCAGCTTCCATTTACCTGTCTACATTGGGGTAAGGAGAATGGCTATGAGGATACCCATTGCCAGGTGGTTATCAGGATCAGATAAAGTGAGCTTGATATGAGGTTTGCAGTCACATATACTTGGGGACTTAATCAACATTTTCTACGGATGGTAATGGGAAGGTTAACTAACTGCAACCTAATTAGAGCTACATGTCATCAAGAGCAGCAGAGATAAGTCATTAGGATTGGGTCTCCAGCATTTTGGGCAAAGTTTCATAGGGCTTGAATACAATTTCTTTCTCTGAATACTCAAGAAAAAAGAGCTAGGGAACATGTCTGCCTTGAGGCTACCATATTTCATTTCCTCCTTTCCATGAGGAATTCTTTGAAGACCTGGTTGTGGAATATGAAAGGCAGAATGACCAAGGTAAAGGGACCAGTTCATGTCTTCAGTCCTTGCTGCACTTTAGACAACTTCCAAGTCCTTCTTCGCCCATTTGTGAAACATTCTTTGGAAATATTAGACCCAGTGCTATGAGCCCTTTGAAAAGATAAAAGAAAGGAAGTCTCATGAAACCTTGGGGGAAAAAAGTGGGCATAGGATAATTGCATGATAATTTTGAAATCACAATTTGAAGTTTATTTGATTTCACAGTTCCAGTTCCAGGCTTGGATGAGGTGTTCCAGCTTGGCCACTATTCTACAACTTTCCATGTAGCAAAAATCTGCAGTGATGGATGTTTGTGGCAGAAGTATGGTGAATTAGTCCAATAGAATACAAGCATGGAAGTAAGGAAGTGGTTTTGGAGCTGTACTTCTTGCTAGAAGCTTTGCACACCACAGAATAATCAATCACATTATAGCTCACAAGAAAAATTCTCAAGGAATCATGACCAATCAACTTCAAACCACATATTCTTAATAAAATTTCCTCTGATCAGCTTGGGAGACTGTACATTAACACAAGACACCAATTTCTCAAGACAGTTTGCCCTTCATAATTATACTAAAAATAAAAGAAGGCAGTCAACTGGTGAAGTTGTGTTTTTCTTTGGAAAAGATCTTTCATGCACCCTCCAGCTTCATTATCAGTGACTGGCTTGGATGAATGGGAGGCTCCTAGCAGCTTTTACCCCAAGTTGAGGCTTGACAAATGTGGCATGATGTTGGCAGAGCTCAAGCTCTGACTCAGTCTTCAACTATCTGGCACAGTCCATGAACTTCTGAACCTGACCTGAAGCTATTATGGGCTTTAAATTTTCAGGCAATTGCAGTGCTAAGCAACCAATATTACTATCTTATCCGTAGCCCACATACCACATAATGCAACTGACATAAATCAGCAGTGAAAGGCACTGAAGATGACAATAAGAAATAGACGTGGTTAAGATGCATTCAAAAGCACACAGACTGTAACAGCACAGCGCATTCATTCTGAAAATATAAACATGTGACAAATTCAGAAAAACATGAAAGAGTGATTATTGAGTTATCACCAAACTATGTATTTTTTGAGCAGCTAGCGTCCAACCATTTCCAAAAGCAGCTTTGTAATGGGATGTTTTGCCATTCTTTTGCAAAAACTTCTGTTCCAAGAAAATAAAGTTTCTAAACTCAGATCTAGTATATGGAGATTTTGTCTTCTAAGTCAAATTGTCAATATTCCCTCATTTTTTTTCTCTATAATACTGGGAAAAGACAAACTAAATGCCCATGTCCACAATCTTTCAATGCGCAAAATGACTTAATAGTTGAGCTGAGTTCATTATTAAATTATTAATTTACATTAACTTAATACTATACATTTTCATTATGCTAGTTAACATGGAATAATATTTTTAATGACCCACAAATTGCTTTAATGGGCCAAAAACCAATATGGCACCTTGATTAGCAAAGCTAGAAAAAATCTGAATATTTCAAATTTTAATAAACATCATGTTATCTTCCTTTTTTTTTTTTTAATGAGCCCAGTTCAAATGCTGAGCAGCAAATCTGGAAGGCTTTTTAATTTTATCTGCAACACAAAATTACTGTGACTGGAAGTTTCCCTTCTGCCATAGGACAGGTGACACTGGCTTTTCTGACCATATCACAGGTATTCAAAGAATAGACAACTGCTAATTTTTAGTGGCTTGTGATAGACAATAAGAAAGAATGTAGACTAACCCAGGTTTCTGTGATCCTTCATTTTCCCCATAAACCTGTGTTTCTTCAATATTATAATGCAAATCCAGCACAGGGGTATCAAACATAATTAATCAAATTAAAATAGTGTTAAAATATCTTCTACATAGACTTTTTTTTATAGCTCCAACAGTATCTCCAGTCATTTTATTAAATAAAATCATTTTGGTAGGAGAAACAGATAAAGGTCCTTCCTTCTCATATTTTGCCCAATTGTGCCAGGACTACCAACAGCACTATGTGCTCTGCCATCCATTCCTCCTTTGGATTGTTAATGTTTCTACCTCTCTGGGCCATGGTGTCCAGATACATGTTCAAAAGCTGTTCTGGATGTTTGGGTAAGGGTATTTTAGAAACTCACATTTAACTCAGTGACTTTAAGTACAGCAGATTGCCTTGCATAATGCACTTGGGCTTCATCCAATCAATGAAAGGCCTGAATAAACAAAAAAGTGACCTCTACCAAGCACGAGGGAACATTGCCAGCAGATATCCATTGGACATGCATTACAATGCACCTATTCCCTGAGGTCTCCAGACTGCTGGTCCACTCTGCATATTTTGGGTTTGCCACCATCACAGTTACGTGAGGTAGTTCCTCAAAATAAATATAGTTATACATTCACTGCCTCATTGGTTCCGATTCTCTTGAGCATCGTGACCAGTATACCACTTACACAAAGCACATTAACCACCCTTTGTGTCATCTCCTGTACATGTTTTATTTTACTGCCATGAATAGCGTAACTTTAGTTTTGCATATTCAGCATTGAGAGTGAGCATTTGATGTTTGGCCAAAATACTATAGCCCTTTATTTAAAGATTTTTTAACACTATTATGGCTGTGTCTAGATGTCCCCCAAAAGCCTCATGCAGACATAGGTGGGCTTTTTAGAGGTGATTGAGCTTAAAGCATGTGATCTATTCATGGTATAATGTTAGGATTAAGAGTGCTAGGATTAAGGGTGGGTGACTACTAAATCAGTCTGCTGATTGGTTTGGCCACCCCTTAGTCCCAGTAGCCTGGACACAATGTAAGAGACAGAAAGAGGCTTGTCTTCCCTCTTGCTTGCTTTGCTACCTTCTATGTGATACCATGCTACCTCTGAACTAGGTGACAATAGACTGAAACCTCCACAAACTGTGAGCTAAATAAACTTTTCCTCATGGAACTTTTTTTTTAAATTTTATAACGAAGACAAACACTGTGATTTCTTTGGTATTTATTTTGCATGTAGTTAAACCTTTGAAAGTCATTTAATCACTTCTCCATATTTGCATGAAGGAAAATAATTTCCTGCTAGGAATAGAGTTTAATGAAGCTTTGAGTTGAAAATAAGGTGAAAGAGGATAATGAGTTTCCAGAGTGGCTTTGCTCTCCCAGAGCTACATTTTGTGATCTGAAATTAATTCCAAGGTCAGATTGGTCCATACACAGATGCAAAGCTGTGATTATTCTATTTTGAGCATGGTGCATACAGTCTGCATCCAACTCCTTTTAAGAACAAGCAGATATGAGTTATATTGCTGATGCAGATAGGCCCTAATCCAAGCCAAGGCCACATCAGTATGATCACTTCTAAGTTTTTCTCTCATTTCCCCTTCAAAGGCCAAAACAAAGTCCCATATGACAGAGATGGAAAATTTTCTCTGGGAAAAAAGAATACATTCACTTTTCTGTGTGAATGGAATAAACACGGCTCAAATTTCAGGGCTGATTTTATTCTGACCACGGAAAACAGTTGAAGAGGCAACCATACGTTTGAATCTATCAGTAGATTTTAATAACAACGATCATGAAGTGGTGTTGCCCTGATCAGATTCCAGAACTAGATTGGAAATAGCTGATTTTTAATGAAAATCTTATTTCTTATCCAGAAAGTTCCAAATAATGTTGTAAGTCATGAGACCAGCAAGGTAATGACCTTTAAATCAGATATAAATAATATTCCTCCAAACAAAAATTAAGCAAAAGTCAAAACCAAAAGACATAATGTATGTGCTTTCCATGGATTGACTACTGTCAATTTCTTTGTTTCCATTATGCATAAATACCTGGACTAATCCAAATACACAGGTCATGAGGTTCTCTGAATGAGCTTGGTGAACTGGACTAAATTTTAGGGTTACTGTTTCAAGCTTCACTACCAAAAATTTATCTAAAATACAATCAGACTACCTCCCTGAGAAGTGTGATCAAGAGTTTTCTCTTGTACCCTCTATTGATTCCACCTACTCTGATGACTTCACTTAACACATTCATGACAAAACCATAATTCCTATGTCTGGCTTCTGGGTGGCTTGAACCACCCGTGGTACATACATGATTGTCCCATTGGAAGTTTTTTTAATTTTACTTATGAAAAGATTGATCAAAGTTATGGGAACTATTTGTGTCACCAGTAATACAGGCTACCCCAGGGACAGTAATGTATATAACACCAGTGGGAAATGTGTCAATAAATTTCAATGTGCTATCCTCTTTACTGCAACTTTCCTAGGTCATTTTACTTACTTATCCCTCTTGGGATGTTTTTATATCATTTTAATAGCCCTAACATTATATAATAACTGAAATGAAAATTTGTATGTAGAAATTATAATTTGTACTCTAACTAGGCTATTGGGACTGAGATGATACCGAATCACTTAGTGGACTGATTTATAATTACACACCTATAATCCCAGCATTGCACCATGAATTGATCACACATTCTAGATACAACCACTTCTGAAAAAGCTCTACTCATGACCACATCAAGCTTCAGGGACACATCTAAACACAACCGCAACCTTACACCCCTGGACCCACAGGCTCAGGAACATGGTTTTAAGGAAAGAAGATTTAGTCCATCTCTAAGAGTTGACAAAGTGCTAACAGTTTCAGTGCTGCTCAGAAGTCTAAGTCCAAACTCTCCTCTGAGAATTAAGACAACACTTAGCTGTGAACACTGTACAAATAAAAAAGTCAGACACTTCAGGCATTCAGTGGCTCATTTTCATTCCAAAAGTTAGACATAAGGGGATACAAAGGAATGAGACCAAAACAAGTCCAAAATCCAGCAGGGTAAACAATAAATGCCACAGTTCCAATTCTAGCATCCCTAGCAATCTGTGGCAAGTTGTGAACTCTTAAGTGCTTGTGTGGCACTGCTCCTGTGGCACTTGTAGTTGTTGTAACTCTCACAGCTTCTCTATAGGGCCAGTTTTGCTCTCTTCTGGCAGTTTTCCTCAGAAAGTCTATGTTCCTGACTTCTCTAAGTTTCTGGGGTCTCCACTGCACCTTTGGCCTCACACTCAGATCCATATATACTACCTCCTTAGACTCACACTGCCTGACCTCCCAGATCTTCTGAAATTTGGGTAGGAGTCTTCTGATCCCACAACTCTTAGATTCTGCATGCACCAAAAAATAGCACCATGTAGATGATGCCATGGTTTTCCATGAGCTGGAGCAATAGCCAAGGTTCCTTCTCTCTTGGTAGGGGCAAGTGTCAAGGAATTACTTCCCTATGTTGCCATCATTCTGGAACATGATACACTGGGGTTTTATTCTTAAAGCAATTTTGAGGCTGTGAAGGGTAGAGTCTTGATACTTCTTGTGATACCCTCAGGTTGTCTTTTCTATTTTCCTGTTCCTTGTCAGCAACCAAGATCTCTGCTCTATCTTTGCAGTCAACAGCTTTACTGGAGTTCCCTTTCTGACCAAGCTTACAATGTTTAAAATCTTTCTGCTGGGCTCTATGCTCTTCATTCTCAACATTGATTTAATTAAAAACCTGCAACAGCAGCCACGCCACTGCCTCAATATTCTATTGCCTTAAAATTCTTCTATGAAATTATTTAGTCCATTGCCTTAATCTCAACCTTGGGCAGTCTCTGGACATGAGCAAAATATAGACAAAACATCTGACAAACCATAACACACATAGTCTGGAGGCCAGCAGCCAAGGCAGTCTTTCTTCCCAGAAGAAATCTGAGCCTGGTCTTACTGGATTTCTAGTCTTCAAAGCTCTGGCCAGAACCTTCCATACAATACATATTAAGGCATCCCAGTTTTATTTTTTCAGCCAACATCTGTGCATTTTTCCAAACTGTTCCCATAAACCATTCCCAAAGGCTTGTGAAGCAACTGGCCAAGTGGGATGTCATATTTTTATATATAAAAATAACTCATCCCTAAATATTATGTAAATGATCATTATTTATCTTTTATATATCATTAAATACTGTTTCTGAAATCATTGGAAGTAACCTGATCTAAAAGTCTTTTAAAGGCCACTTGGAATATGTTGCTGAGAAATTTAGATAGCTTAAAAATTAATTTCATCTAAAATATATTTTATTAACCATATTATTTTTTTTTAAGAGTATTTTCCTATGTCATGAAAAATCACTTGTGGGCTGAGACAATAACTCAGTGGTCTAAGCAGCTGTCTGGCAAGCAAAAAGACCAGAGTTTGATCCCTGGTACTGCATCCCAGGCTGGCCAGTATTGAGTCATTCACCGAAACCAGACATGGTGGAGCATACCAATAGCCCCAATGTGGGGAGGCTGAGACAGGAGGATCAATACAAGTCCAAGCTACTGGTCATGATCCTGTACCAAATAAATAAATAAATATTTTTTAAAAAAATAGATCTACTGTGTTTGATTTGATACATCCAGTACTTATCAGCTGGCTGCCAATCAATAGAGGTTACATAATGGAAGAAGTGAGTAGGAATTTTATTCACACACCCACATTTTCACTGTGTGCTTTGTTCCACTGCTATAATAGTGAAGATAGGCACAATTGATTTGTTAGCAGTGGTTACAAAATAAAATGAAGAAAGAAACATCTACTAGCGAATAATAGTACATTTTGACCAGAGAATTTTTTCAGATCATTAAAGCAATACAGTTGTCTCTAAGAAAAGGAAAATATTTGTAAATCAGGAGATGGAGCTCCAAGACTTTCTTGGTTTATGTGGCCCTGTGCAATCACTCCATTTCTTTGGGCTCAGTTTCCTGGGAACGGGTGATCTTTCAGGTCCTTTCCATCCCTGACAGTCTGAGGTGGTCATGGCTCTTTATTCTTTGTGTGCCGGAAAACGTTTCATTGACTTGGGCCTTGAAACAGGAAAGTGGTGTGGCACGGAATGAGATGTGTATTTCTCAGTGCCAAAGTCAGGAGAAACAAAGAGAGGACTGTTTTGAGATTATAAAATAAAAAATCCAAGACTGACCACCCTGAAGAATGTCTAAACAAAGATGTCCTTTCAGTTTGTTTTAATTTACTGTGTGATTTTTTTCCCCCATCTTGGAAGATGAAAGCATAGAACCCATGGTCTGGATCTAATTGAATCCCTCATAATTAACAGGGAATGAAAGTGCAGCATTGTAGGGATCATGCTAATTGGAAGGTCTGCTTGGTTTCTTTTCGATGACAGCTAGATAGAGCTTAAGGACACACTCTTGCCTTTTTGTTGTACAAAGACCTGTTTTGGCCTTATTTACTTTATGCCCTTGAGCAGCATGGTGAAGTTTAAGGGAAAATTCCTTTTATGAACAACTGTACACACAAGGGCAGGTATCTTGTGTGTCAACAAATCTAAATTTTATTCTTGGCAATATGCAACTCAAGGTTTTATTTTAACAAGAACCAAAGTATCTATGCATACACTTTTTGGTCTTCTTAACACTTTTTCTTGATTTAGCCAACTGAAGCAGCAAATATATTTCCCAAACAAGTCCATATTGTCAATCCAATGCGATAATAACTTTCAAATTTTGTTTTGAGTCTCAGTTTTCTATCATACAAATTAAGCCAAAGAATTTCTTCAGTAAAACCTATCAACAAATATTTGCTAGAGAATAAAGTGACCTTAAATAATACACATACCTACACTTACTCTTCAAAGGTTACTATCAATATATTCTTTTGGAGAGATGGCATAATTTTTCAGGGTATGAAAACTTATTGAAGCATTATTACTATAAAAATTTTAATTCATTTTAATTATTTAAAACAGCATTTTAAACAAGAAATAAGAAAAACTTGAGTATGGCACATAGTGACAGACTGGAAAGATGATACTTGCTGAAGGCATTAGAGCGACAAGATATTGAAATGGATAGAAAAACAGCATCTTGGGGCTGACTTGCAAGTATGTGTGTGTGCATGCATGCATTCACCCTATTCTTCCACATTCTTGCTCCACCCACCACCCCTCAACAGTGATGGCCATATGATGTGATAGCTTTATAAGAGTCCACATCTTCATAAATTGCCCTACTTCCTTTTGCCTGATATCCAAAATTCTAAGGAAAAGCCACGCATGGTAATTAACATGGTGACAGCTAAGTAACATTCCCTTAGACTAATAGAAACCAGAACATCTAGTGACACCCAGGTCCCACCACTATGTATAATGCCCCTCTTTATTTCTTGTTCCCATGTATCAACTAACACAAAGAATGTAACTTGTTGCATGTTGAACTTGAAGGAAGTAGTATGTTTGAACTGCAGGAAATGCAGGAAATGCAGTCTGAGGAGGTCAAGGCCAATTGTCATGTTCAGTCCACAGAAAATAAAAACTAGACACTTGTCCTGAATGTCAAAGAGCTATAGAACCTGCTCAGCACACAACCTTTCTGACCATTACCCCACACAAATCCTTTCCTCCTTACAAAAGCCTTTTTGCACACCTGATATCCCTAAAATGGTCTTCTGGGGGGTCATATTCTTCCTTCCCCCCATCTTTCTAGGGTGCCAGCCCTTAAACCAACCTTAAAAACTCAATTTCGCTTCTTCTTCTTTTTTTTTTTTTTTTGTGGTACAGGGGATTGAACTCAGGATTCTGTGCTTGCCAGGCAAGTACTTATTCTACTGAGCTATCTCCCTGGCCCAATTTCCTTTCTTCTTATTGCTTGAGAACTGGATTTGAAGGATTTGAATTTGGTAACAGTTTATTGCTTTAAATTTTAATTGAACTTAACTATATAAATTATAAATTCCAAAAAATGCACATTTCTTGGTTTTAAAAAGCCTCTATTACAAGATTACACAATGCTTCAGCCACATTTTGAAGGATGGGGAAAGATGGGGCAGCTTCACCGTGGCAGGTGGCAGAACAACATTTAGGCTTCTGTTCCTTTCCTCTCTTTCCACATGACCAAAGCTCATTATCTGATCTGAAGTGCTTTCAGAACCAGCACTGGGGCCACTTTTTTCTTCACAATCTCACGCTTTCTTAACAATTTGATCTTATCACATAGCGGAAAATCAGTTGCATAAACTATTGAATGGACATTCTGAAACCAACCTGATTGCAATCAATCTCATAACCTCATGTGACTCAGATGACTACAAATTGAATTTTCCAAGCTCAAAATGTACCTGGAACTACCTCGGAAACCAGTGAAGATAAAGTGACCCCTGAGTATTACTATTTTGCCACAGATACCTGTGACAAAAGGATCATGGGACTAGGAAGGAGATGACAGTTGAATCTCTCTCTGTCTCTCTCTCTCTGACCTATACAATTTAATAACTCCTATTATTAAGAATTTAGGAAAACATGAATTCTCACTCATTGCTAGAGAAATGTGGCATTTTAAAATCTTTCTAGAAAGTAAGTTTATGACAAAGAACAAGAATCCTTTAAAAAGTACGTTTAACTTAACTCCTGGTTATTTATCATATGTAAATATTTGAAGATATATGAAATATTTGCTATGAGATTGGAATTTATGGCAACATTTAAAAATGAACACAAAAACTAGAGGCGAGTAAATTACTAACCGCAGCACTGCCATCATAAGTTTAGACCCATACAAAACAGCCCATAAAATTATTTTATAATATATTGATTGCTGGCTTGAAAAAATTCTTTCATATATTAAGTGAAATGGTTATAAAACAATAAATACATTCTGATTGCATTTTTCTAAAAGGGGCATGCCTATACGAAAAGTTTGGAGAGCTAGAGAATTTGTGTAAGAAGTTAAAATTTTAGCAATTTAATTATCTGCACTTTCTGCTTCTAATATTTCTAACAAGCACATACTGCTTTTGCAATTAATACAGTTTTCTTATTAAAGAGAGCAATGGGCAATCAAATTTCATGTCTGTGCTAACTTTAATATATAGTACTTGTCTTAGTTACTTTTTACTCATTGCTGGGACAAATACCCGACATTCAAAATGAAGGAGGGAAAGATTTATTTAGCTCACAGTTACTGGAGGTTTCGGTTCATATTCGTCTGGCCCAAGGCTGAATGGAACAGGGCAGAGAGCATCTAGTTCATGGTGGCAGAACAGCACCAATCGCAATAGAGGCAACTGACCAACCTGGGCAGCAGTCAGCAACAGCATCACGGCAGCAGAGCAACAGGTCCAGTCTGTCTCTCTTTATATTACATTCAGGCTCTGGGCCTTAGGATACTACCCTAGACCACACCCATAGTCCCACCAGTATTAAAACACATAATCTGCCGGGCGTGGTGGCACACGCCTGTAATCCCAGCACTCGGGAGGCTGAGGCAGGAGGATCGGTGAGAGTTCGAGACCAGCCTGGGCTACAAAACTGAGCTCAAGG
>PVJA010004849.1:10813-73205 GCA_004027025.1 Myocastor coypus | reverse complement strand
CCCTATTTGGTACGTTAGTAGTAGGGGGATTTTTATATCTTGTCAATTCAGCTTTCGTAATTCATGTGTATTTAGGGATCTGTCCATTTCTTCTGTATTTCACATTTTATGAAGGTTTGCAACGTGGATATTCATGATATTCTGGATTTCTACAAGAAACATTGTGATTTAATCCTTTTCATTCCTAGTTGAATAGTTTAGATCCTTTTCTTCCTCTTTTTTAATTAAGTCTGCTAAGGTTTTATCAATTTTATGTAATCTTGAACTAATTCTTTGATTCATTGATTTCTCTGTATTGTTTCCTTAATCTCTAGTCCATTAATTTCTTTTATCTTTATAATTTCCTTCCTCAGATGAGCTTTGGGTTTGAGTTATTCTTTTCCCAGGAGTTTTAAGCTCAAGATTCCTTTATTTAAGCTTGTTCTATTTTCCTGATGTGGGAATTGACAGCTATAAATTTTCTTCTTAGGACCTTGTTTCATTGTGTCCTATAAGTTCTGGTATATTACATTGTATTATAATTGATCACAATACATTTCCCTCTTAGGCCTTTCTTTGTGTCCTATTAGTCCTGATATGTTATATTGGCATTATACTTTAATTGTATCTCATTTAATGTGTTCTTAAATTTCATCTGTGACCTACTGATTGTTCAGGAATTGTTAATTTCCATGTGTTTATGGAGTTTTGGTGATTTCTGATATCATTGTCCTATGATCTCATAATATATGTGAGATAGCTTCCATTGATTTTCATTTTATTAAGCAAGTTCTTTGAGCCAGTATGGGTTGTTGTGGAGAACATCCCATTCCCAGCTGGGAAGACTGTGTATTTTGCTGTTGCAGGATGGAATACTCTGTAGAAGTGTACAGAATTCACTGGTCAAAGGTTTGGTTTAGTTCTGTTTTTTGTATTGATTTTTTTTGGTCTAGTTTAGTTTATTTGTGAAAGTGTGGTATTAAGGTCTTCAAGTACAATTATATTTGTGCCTGTTTGATCTTTTTTTTTTTTTTTTTTTTTTTTTTTTTTTTTTTTTTTTTTTTTTTTTTTTTTTTTTTTTTTTTTTTTTTTTTTTTTTTTTTTTTTTTTTTTTTTTTTTTTTTTTTTTTTTTTTTTTTTTTTTTTTTTTTTGTACTAGGGATCAAATTTAGGTTCTTATGCTTGCCAGGCAGGTACTTATTCAGTGCATATATGTTTATGATTGTTTTCTCTTCTTGTTATTTTTTTCTTAACAAGTGGATAGTTTCTCTTTGTCTCTTTTGGTCAGACTTGACTTGAAGGGACTGATGACTGTCATTAAATAAAATAGCTACTGTGGATTTTCTCTGGGTTCCTATCACATTAAATATTGTTTTCCATTCTTTGATTTTCAGTCTGTGAAATTGTTTTTCAGTTAAATGTGCTTCTTGTATGCACATATTGTTGGATAGTGTTTTTTAATCCATCCTGCTAGCTTGTATTGCTTGCTAAATGAATTGAGGCTATTTATATTGATGATGGTAACTGATATGTAATGGGTTGTCATTGATTTATTGTTTTCCTATTGTTGGTTTCCTGTCTTTATCCTCTTTTGAATATTTTTCCTTGCCTAGTGACTTTTTCTGTTGGTAGTCTTGGGTTGTGATCTTTACTACCTCTTTTTAAAATATTCTTCAGAACATTTTGTAGAGCTGTTTTAGAGAATTTTGGTTTTTGTTTTTTTGGTAGTTCTTTCTTGTGAAAATATTTCTACATTTATTTCGACATTTATTTTTATTTTTAATTTTATTTTATTTTATTTTTTGTCTTTTTTTTGAGACAGGGTCTCATGCAGTTCATTCAGGCTGGCCTTGAGCTCACTTTGGTAGCCCAGGCTGGTCTCGAACTACATTTATTTTTAAAGAAAGATACATCAGTTTGGGTTTGAGGTTGTTTTCTTTCAGGACCAAAAATATTTCATTCCAAGTTCTTATTTTAGGGGCTTGTCTTCAGAAGTCTGCTGTGATTTTGATGGCCTTTTATTTAAAGATGATTTGTGTCTTTTCTCTCAGAGCTTTTAATGTTATGCTCTTGTGATGGAATTCTGGAGTGCTCATTGTTACATGTTTTGGCATGGAATTATGTTGGTCATGGCTAATAAGATTTACATGTACTTTACATATATAAATATCACTTCCTGTGTTTCAGAAGTTTTCTGCCTTTACTTATGTGAAAATAGATTTTATGACATTAGTTCTGTCTCCTATCTTATCACTGACACCATTTATTCTTATGTTGTTGTTCTTTTGCATCATCTTGAAGTGTTTCAGTTGATTTTTCATTGTCATGTGCTAATTTTAGGAAATTTTTCTCTTTGTGATCAGTAACCACAGGTCTATCTGCTTAATCTGATATTCTGTGCTTACTTTGATTCAACTGGCTGCATAAACTTTCAATGGAATTTTAATTTCTGGGACATTTGTTTGACTGCATTTCATAGATTCCATTTCTTATTTTTGCCATTCATGGGTTCATTATTGTTTGTTTATTTATTTATTTATTTATTTAGTCTTTTTGAGACAGGGTCTTACTATGCAGGTCAGGTTGGCCTTGAGCTCACTTTTGTAGCCCAGGCTGGTCTCGAACTCGCACAGATCCTCCTGCCTCAGCCTCCTGAGTACTGGGATTACAGGTGTGCACCACCATACCCGGCTCATTATTGTTTTAAACTACTGTTTACTATGACTACTCCTGATGGATTGGAGAAGATATTCATTTTATCTTTCTTTCCTTGTACAGTTGTTTCTAACTTCATTTTCTCTGTAGCCTCATGCAGTGTGTGTGCGTTTTATTTTATTTTGTTTTATTTTTTTAATTTGTACTTCTGTTGCTGTCATTTGAGAATGTTCAAGTGGGCGGCTTCTGCTTTTCTCTAGCTCATTGTCCTCTGGGGTCAGAATTTCATTTTGCTTCTCTGTCTTGTCATTTCTATATTTTTACTTTTAATTTTTTGTGTTTATTATTGTAAATTGCCTGTGTTAGATAGGTTCATCACTAGTATTGAGGTTTTTTTGGAAATGTCTACTCCTCAGAGATACCTTTTGTGTATAGCTGACTCTTGATCTTTGTGTTTGTGACAAGATCCTGCCTTCCCCATTTCTTAGGAATGAGGAGTTGCTATCTATTTGGCTCAGCACCAAGTCCTTCATTACTGGACTCTAATGGTGGCTATGATTCCAGAGAATCACAGTGTTGCCATACAAAGAAGAACTGATTACAACAGTATGACACCCTGGATAAAATAGTACAATTATCAGTAACATCAAGCACAGCCTAGAAACTAACACAACGTCATAACGATTCATTTGGCACCTTTATCCATAGGAGCAAGATCTACGGTTATGTAACAAAGTTCAACATAAACCAGGCACCTTAATGAGTGATTTTTCCTTTAGTTGAGTGATTCTGTCATATGGGGGGATGGATTTTAAGAGGGACTGGGGACAAAACAGTGATAAATAAAGAACAATAGAGTCACAGCCAAGCTGGAGGAAAAAGATGATCATCCAAGGTTTGGGAAAATGAGTAAGACAATGGGAAAGAAAGAATCAGGGAGAAGGGGCTGCCACACAGCTCAGCAGCCTAAAGCACCTGCTAAGGCAGACACGGTGGTACAGGGGTACAGGGTGGAGACTGGAGAGGGTGTTGGTCCGTGGCTTGCTGCGCCGGCCCTGCCTGGGGCGCGCTGAGCCAGCATGGAGCCTAGGCATGGTGGCGCGTGCCTGCAGTTCCAGCTCTTGGAAGGCTGAACACAAGCGGATTGAGACCCCGTAGACCCTGTGCTAAAACACACACACAAAAAAAAAAAAAGAAAAAGAAAGAAAGAAAGAGAATAAGGGAGGAAGGAATGGCTATCACAGCCAACCAGGAAGAACAGATGTAGTGTGCAGTCACTGGCAGGTACAACCAATTAAGGAGAGTTGGAGCAGGAGGTAGCAGAGGTGAGCAAACTAAACAATAAGTTAAAAAACCTTAGCGAACAAAAATGAAAACATAGCCAGACAGAAAAAGGAAAATGATACAAAGAGAGAAGAAAGAAGAAAGTTCCTCTGGTGCCCACAGTTCTGTATCTCTGGCCTATTCAGAGCCCAGATCTGTCCTGCATAACTCCACCAGGCTCCTTGTAGGACTAACGTTGGGTGCAGGTCTGATCTCGTCCTCTGGATGTGCGGGCTGCGGTCAGTCTGCAGTGAGTAGCTTTCTGCGTGTCTCTAGCCTGCCCTTTCCTCACCTTGTTTGTCTCCGCATCCTCCCGCCAGTTGCTGTGCTGCCCTCCTAGAGACTGCGCCGGTCTGCAGTCGGCTTCTCTTCGCGCTTGGGCAGCCTCCGCTGTTCCAGTCCCACTGACTCAGGTCCGTCCTCTCACAGGGCTTGTTGCAGGGTGTAGTGGGTGCAGTGCTGTGGACTGCCTGCTTTGGCCGCACCACACAAGGACGGTCTCCTGTACTCCTGTTTTTTTTCCTTTTGTTCTTTTCCTTCCAACTTCTGGGCTTCCTTATCTTGGTTTCCCATATTTTGCCCTGTTTATCTTAAATTTTTCTTGTTTAGTTTTCCTATGAAGATTCTCAAACAGTATTGTTATCATGTTACTCCCCTACAACACCACCATTCTCCTTTTTCTGTCTTCTGTCTCATACTCCATTGGTTAATTTCTCAACCTTGGTTGCTTTCATTTCCTCAGGCTGCTGAGTCCTTCAGTCTCCTCTGCAGCAGGGGGTATGCCACCTTCCGCTTTTTGCTCCGCTGCCACTCAAGGATGCTTAAATCTTGCACTTTGGTGCCCCTCTGTCAAGCCACTGGTCGCAGAGTGGAAGGCACCATGCTGTTGTAGTCACTGCCACCGCTGTAGTCCCTCACTGTTGTCCCTGGAGGCTCCAGTCAGCTGCAGAGACTTACATTTGCGTATTTCTGGTCGTTGGTTGTTGGATTTGTACTTCCTCTGGCCCAGTGCCCGGGTCTTTGGAAGTGAGCCTCAGCATTGTGTATAACTCCACAATCCGGATATCAGCATAAAGAGAAAATAGCACACGACAACCACTGTATCACCTTGGGTGTAGTAGGAAGTGACAACAGTTGTGTTAAGTATCATCTGAACACAGAGAGACCCTAAAGACCAGTTACAAGATGCCTTTACCCAGAGCACAGGAGTCTGTAACTTTAGTGAGGATGCTTTGGGCTACTTGGATTTTGAGCAATAGTAATTCAGATCCTTATTATCGTTATTATTAGTAGTAGTATTATTATTATTGTTACTATTTTTATTTAATGTATTTGGCTGTCACAGGGCCTCACTATGCAGCTTGGACTCATAATGTTTTCAGCTTCCCCAGCGCTGGGATTTCAGGCATGCACCACTATGGACTCTGGCCTACTCAGCCCACCTTAGGGTTGGGGTTTGTGTAGCCTGTGGTACTGGGAATAAAACCCAGTCCCTGTGCTTGCCTAATCTTGCCTAAGCAGGCACTTTAGTCTGCCGAGCTATCTCACTGTTCCCCAGACCATGAAGTTTTGGTGTAGTGCAGATGTAAATGTAGTGCAGCTGTGGTGCAAGAGCTCAAACGTACTGCTGGGGTAGATGGCACGTCCTTCAAGACTCCCCATCTGAAGGTAATATTCCTACCGAATCTGGCACCCACTGTGCTATACAGGCCTGTGATTATCCTTACCCATCGGACCCAGAGGATCCCATGAGGTTCCTTTTCAGCTTTCTCTAAGCCTGACTCCCAGAGCTGGCTCTTACTGTCTGTGGTAGAGTAGCACCTCAGTCCTGGAGCAGAACACTCCTCGTGGGTGTTGGTCTCATCCTTGGTCAGGTGAGTGTCTTGGTTGTCACCTCTGCTGCTCTTTGCCACAACCTAAGCCCGTCACTTTGCAGGTAGCAGTGCTGAGCATGCCCACTTTTCTCTCCTGTGGGCACCAGAAGGCGCTCTGCAGTCGGGGCAGAGTGGTGACTTTGTCCTCATCCGTGGGGTGCATGATGGGAGCCAAGCAGGGCCTCACTTCTGCACTAAGGGGCAGGAAGGTGCTAGTGCAAGTGCTGGGGCCTCTTCTCCCAGAGCTGTGGTGTCCGAGCCTGTCTCTGGGAAGTGCCCCTTTCCTCCCTGACAGGGACCATGAGACTTTGGTGTATGAAGTGGATTTGGGAGCGCCTCTTTCCTCTCAGGCCACAAGGTTCTGTCCTCTACAGAGGGAGAGGGCAGGATCTCTCTCGTGCAACAGCCATGAGTCTCTAAAGTTTCCTTGACCCTTTCCTCCAGTCTGTATCTTTTGTTTTGGGAACTGAGACCATTCATATTGGGAGTTATTACTAATAGATACTTACTGATTCCTGCCACTGCCTTAGCTTGTGGGCGATTCCCTGTAGTGCCTTTCTACATATTGCTCACCTGCCAATGTATTCATTCTGTTAAGCCAGCTTTAGTTTCCCTTTATCATGCGAGGATAGTCTGAAGAATATTTTGCAGTGATTTTGGGGGTGGCATGAGATTCTCTCGGTACTCTTTTTTGGGGGGGCTATTGAGGATCAAACTCAAGACCTTATACTTGGCCAGGCAGGTGCTTATGTTACTGAGCTATCTCTGCAGCCCTTTCTAGGTACTCTTAGTCATGAAAATATATTATTTCTCCATCAGCTTTGAAAACCTTTTGCAAGATATGTCAGGCTGAACTGGAATTCTTTTGGGGGGTTAGGGGCTTAAATCTACTATTTTCAGTTCTCTTGGCCTTAATGGTTTCTGTTTGGAAGTTTCCTATAATTCTAACGTATTTACTGGATAAGTGATTCAGTGCTTTTGTAATAAGATATATGTATATTCCAAATAGTTGGGATGGATATAAAGCTACTTTCTCTTAGTTCAATGAGAAGAAAGGTTTGTTCTAATATTGTTTAGACAAGATATTATGTCTGCATCTTGTACTCTGAATAACTACTATGAAGACAACAGTATACAATATATTAATTATTGTAACTGTCATACTAATATATTTTGAAATTGTCTCATTGCTATTTCTTTATCATTAAAATTAATTTTAAAAATGAAATAAAGAATATTTTAAAAACACTTATTGTGTTGAACATCAGGGATTTTGAATATGATGTACTAACATCTAATGTACTATGGAGAGATTTTTGGTATTTTATGCCATTTGTGCCATCTTCCAGTTTTTCACAAATTCCAGTTAATTTTAATCTCTGTGTCACACAGAAGCTGTTGGATCCATTTTCATTTTCTGTAGTTAGTTTTAAGATATCTCTCAAAATCGAGTCCTGACAACAGCCCTGTTTTCTATTTCTGACTGAAATTAGTAGCTTCTGCTGCCCATCCTTTCAATACAATTTTTAGTCTCCTGAATTTATATTAGTGTCTTCTGTAGGCCCACTGCTCATTTTCTTTGTTTGCACCAGTATCCTATAACATATTTTCTGCAAACTTGCCAAATAGCTTATTGGTCTTTTTCGTATTTCTTCTGAAGTCATTTCAAATAATTCATGTGTGTATCTTTTGACTCCTTCCCATGCATCCACATTGAGAGATTGGGAGCTTTGGAAAACACCTTTTTGGTTGCTTTTTCATGTTTCTATTTGTGTGTGTGTTGGTGGTTGATTGTGTAGAAAGTGCTACTTTTAATATGGAGACATCTTTAGTTAATGTCTACTTTCAATTTTGCCCTGCAGGCATGGTTAACTGTCCTCTGTCCCAGGATCTCAACTACCTCCATTTAATTTAAATTGTAGATTGTCATATCTGTCCCTATACCCAGTTTTCTAGGAATGTGCCACAGTATTTTTAATGATCTCAGTGCAGTCTAGATGTTGGCATCCCAGATATGATCATGGAGGCAAACCACATATTTACCAAACATGATCTACAATAAATATCTCCTAATTGAAAAACTTTACCTCTACTAACAAGAGAATATTCAATAACAATAGTGTAAAGTACTTATCTATAGATATATAAAGCCTAGTAGTTAAACAGTGGAACCCAGTTTATAAACCCAGTTCTTTCCATGATTCTGGTTGCAAACCAAATTGGATGAGAAATGAATCAAATTTCTTTATAAAGTCAACATTGAACCTAAGCACTGAATTTGATTCACTTCCAACTTAGTTGTTCACTAAAGTTGTTTAAAGAATTAAGTTTGTGAACCAAGATACCATTGCAGTAGTAAAGTTTGAGGAGCTAGAGAACTGGCAAATGAAAAGAACCAAGGTTGAGAAATTGATCAATGGATTATGAGACAGAAGAGAGAAAAGGGAGAATGGTGGTGTTATAGAGGAGTAACATGAAAATGATGCTCTTTAAGAATCATCATAGGAAAGACCAAACAAGAAAAAAAGAAGATAAACAGGGAAAATATGGGAAATCAAGATAAGGAAGTCAAGAAGCTGGAAAGGAAAAGGACAAAGAAAGAATACAGGAGAAAACCTAACCACCACATAAAAAAAGAACAGTTGAAAAAAATATATTACTAGTGAGTGAAGTCTAGAGAAGATTGAGCCAAAGGTGGAGGGGGTGGTGGTGTAGGTGGTGTGGAGTGGGGGGACTCCTGTGTTTTGGAATGGGTGTCTTTCCAGGATTTATAATCTTGAGATTTACCCATTGACAGTTTCTTCTCCCTAGTGTTAGTGCCTGTTAGTTTTGAGGTGCCTTCCTTGTACAGAGATCCCTCTGAGTGTTCATGCAGACCATGGTTACCATCCAGTCCAAAGTTTGTTCCTGTCCTGGTAGGTAGATTGGAAATGGCATCAGTCTTTTGGTCTTTATTTAATATTGGTTACAGGGCTGTAGTTCAAGTGGGTTGCTGGACTTAATGTCTGTGGCTCTATCATCTGGTTGCTCCTTTCTGTCCTGGGATTAATCCTAGTCCAGGAACGTGGCTTCATTAAGTCGTCACCACTCTGCCTTGTGTCAGTGGGAAGCAACATGTACAACTGGTTTAGAGATTGTGAGTGGTCTCACTCTTGTGTTGGATAGGTGGAACTTTCTGTGTGGTCCTGCTTGCTGTCTTTGAAGAGGTGATCCGCTCTAGTGCAGGACTGTTGCTCACTCAGAGAGGTAGTCACGACCTGTATTACTGGCAGACATCTTTGCTTATTTCAGGTGAGGGATGCTCTCATTCTAGTTGCCTGCATTGAAGTAGGAGGCCTGTGTGTCTCACATAGGCCTGCTTATGAGGGACTGTTACCATCTGCTGACCACGTATCTATTTGCATGCATCAGGTTGGCATTTCTCTGATACTATTATACTTTTCCTAATTTCATTCTTGGTAATTTACCGGTATGAAGAAGTTATATTAATTTTTGTATGTTGATTTTGTATTTTGCTATGCTACTGAATTGGGTTTTAATTCTGAGAATGTTTTGGTAGTATTATTGGGTCTTATATGCAGAAAATCACAGCAATTGCAGTTAGTGACAGTTTGGATTTTTTTTCTTTGTAATCTATATACCTTTTTCTCATGCTTGATTACTCTGGCTGCCATGTTGAATATTATGTTGAAAAGGAGAAATGAAGCCGGGCGTGGTGGCACACGCCTGTAATCCCAGCACTCGGGAGGCTGAGGCAAGAGGATCGGTGCGAGTTCGAGACCAGCCTGGGCTACAAAAGTGAACTCAAGGCCAGCCTCAACTGCATAACGAGACCCTGTCTCAAAAAGACAAAAAAAAAAAAAAAAAAAAAAAAAAAAAAAAAAAAAAAAAAAAAAAAAAAAAAAAAAAAAAAAAAAAAAAAAAAAAAAAAAAAAAGAAAGAAAAGAAAAGGAGAAATGATAGTTGCATGACTTTGCGTTGTTCCTGACTATAGAAAGAAGCTTTCATGTTTTCCCCATTTAAAATAGTGTTGGCATTAGGTTCCTCATAAATGTCATTCACTAAATTAAGATTTTTCTATATATATTTACTTCTGTATTTTTATTATGAATGGATGCTCAAATTTGTGAGGGCTTTGCTTATGTTTATTGAGATGAGCATGTGATTTTATCCTTTTCTCTAGTTATGTGATGTACGGTATTGGTTGATTTACATGTGTTGAACCGTCCTTTACAACTTTGGGATGCAGCCTAGTAAAATAAACCAGATATTGACATAGAGTAAATATGCACTAAATGCAACAATTGTATTTACATTAACAATATAAAAGAATTTAGAGCCGGGAGTGGTGGCTCACGCCTGTAATCCCAGCACTTGGGAGACTGAGGCAGGAGGATCAGTGTGAGTTCGAGACCATCCTGAGATACCAAAATGAGCTCAAGGCCAGCCTAAACTGCACATCGAGACCCTGTCTCAAAAAGAAAGAATTTAACTCTCAGAGCTGAATGTTAGCTTACTGTCTATAGGAATTAAGGAATAGAAGCATGTAAAAATATAAATTTGAAAAGTATACAATGAAAGATAAGCAGAAGAGAAACATTAGATAAAAGATCTTATTAAGGCATAAATGGAAATTAGCATTAAGAAAGATACCATAAAATAAACAAAAAAGTAGGAAAGAAAAGAACTAACAGAAAACAAAATAGAGGAATTAAGAAGAAACAGAAAGTGAACATTACAAGAAAAAATATGAGAAAACCCCAAACTTAAAAAAAAAAAAGTAAAGAAAAAAAGTTCAAAAATCTCCTCTATATTTGAGTAAGTGGTTCTCTCTAGGGTTTTCAGTCTGAATCCTTCAGTCTCCCTTTTTCTGCGTGCCTCCATGGCCTGTGACTTCGTGGGGTCAGATTCCTGCTCCAGAGGTTCCTCTGTCCTTATGCCCAGACTGTGGCAGCCAGCCAAGCTGAGGTGCCCTGATGCCCATGTTGGTAGATGGGGAAGCACCACCCATCTGTTCTGGATGCGGGCGGCCAGCAAAGGGTTCTACCAGACTGCCAGGCTTTTTAGATCCAGCCACTTCTGAAAATCGTGCTTGCCATGCCTGGTTTCTCCCATGGAGAGTGGAGCCCCAAGTTCTTCCCTCCTGGAGCTTAAAATTTTCAGGACACTTGTGTCTATCTGTACCGTTTTCGTGACTGTCTTTTGTGACAGTTTCTTCTCTAGTCAGTAAGTATGGTAGCAGTGGGAAACTTCAGTTGATTTTTGTCTTAGTTACTCTTCTCATTGCTGGGACAAGTACCTGACCCCCAAAATGAGGAAAGGAAAGGTTTATTCAGCTTTCAGTCCATACTCGGTTGGCTCCAAGGCTGAGTGGCACAGGGCAGAGGGCATCCAGTTCATGATGGCAGAATAGCGACAGTGGCAACAGAGAGAGTCTGTCTCCCTGTCTCTCTTATGTTACATTCAGGCTATCAGCCCCAGGCTGGGTGTAGCCCTCACACCCATAATCCCAGCAATACTAAGATTTGTAATCCCAGTGGATCATGTGTTAGTCTCAAACTCTAGAATTCCCTCCCCATGACTGCATGAGGCTTTGCGGGGAGGTGGGGGACAACCAGACACAAACCATAACAATCTTAAAACCCTAAATGAAAGCTCTCTAGTTGTTCTGTGGCTGAACCTTTATATAATTAACGCCTTCCTAAGATGTCTCTTGATTCAGCCCTCTGTTAGGGCAAGTGCTGCAGGGACTTTCTTGTTCAACTCTAGCCCATTGTGTGGAAAGCTGTTTTCAGAGTAAAGCTTTCACACTTGTTGCAGTGTATAGTAGCTGTGGGCTTTCTTGGTGCTAGTGCTGCTGGTTTAGCCTGTTTTCTCTCCCTGGAGCTGTGAGACTCCAGGCTCACCTTCTCTCCCAGTGTATTGTCCTCATCTACATTCAGTGTATTGTCCTCATCTACATTTATGCCAAACGATAAACAAAATGTAGAGCAAGCTGGGAGTTTTCTGCTAGCAGGAGCCAGGGTACAGAATTCAGGTGCAAAAGTGGCTCTCATGATTCCTGTGGTTGCTCCATCTGGGGTGACAGCTCCATGGAGTGTCAGCCGTATGAGCCAGGTGGCAGTGAAGACCAACTCCGCCAGGCAGTGGGCTCAAGGGTACCCCAGCTACACTGTTCTGCTACGTGCTAGAGTCACAGTTGTGGCCCCTGCCCAGGCCACAATGCTTGCCTCACTTTGTCTCCTGAAGTCTGTACCTACCCCCTACCCCCACCCCCATTGTCAGAGCCAGCCTGAGGGACAGTGGGGTGTGTCAGGGACAGGAAATGAATAGTTGCTACATGCGCTGTGTGCACCATGACTGGCAATCATTTTCTCAAGTCCCGTGCTTTCCGGTTTTCTCTCTTCAGGGATTTTGTGATTCCACACAAAATTTAGTATTCTGGTTTTGTGAAGATTGCCATTGATACCTTAATAATTCTGTTGAATTTTTGCATTGCTTTGGGGAAGGTGAACATTTCTAAAAGATTTATTTTTCTTTTAGTCCCCTGGCATGCTATGCTGACACTCCTCCTAGTGCCCCCAGTGCTGCTGAGACTGTGACTGAGACTGGCTGTGGTGGTGTGCGCCTATAATCCCTACACTTGGGAGGCTAAACACAGGAGGGTCATGAGCCTGATCTGTGTAGTGAGACCCTGTAGACCCTGTGCCAAATACATAAAAAAGATTTGTTTTTCCAACACATAGTCATAGGATTTTTTGGTTTTTGTTTTGTCTTTCTTTAGTAGTTTAAATTTTTTCATTGTAAATGCCTTTATCTCTTTTATTAAAATTATGCCTGTTTTTCATTGTATCTGTTGCTACTGTAATTGTAATTGCTTTCTTGATTTCTTTTTCAGGTAATTGCTATTTGCATAGAGCTGTGGTACTGATTTTTATATGTTGATTTTGTATCCTACAACTTTACTGAATTTATTTGTTCTAATTGTTTTTTTGCCAGAATCTTTAGTTTTCTACATGATGTGATCTGCCAAAAGTTACAATTTGATTCCCTCTTTTCTAATTTAAATGCCTTTGTTTCTTTCTCTTATCTGATGATTCGGGTGCCAGAAGTTGCTTATTACTGTGATTATTCCTTGACTGTGTGGTTTAGAACCCTTTGGAACTGATTTGTAGCAGAAATTTAGGGAGGTTTGCAGAAGCAGAATAGAAAAGTGCTAGGATGCTCTAAACAGGGTTTGATAGCTGCAGCAGAGTTGAGAGGACAAGTATGCTGATAGAAATGTGATCATAAAGCCCGGACTCAGGAGGTTTTATCTGGAAACAAAGACTCCATGGGCAGTGGGTCGAAAGGCCATGAATGTTGTGCTCTGGCAGAAAATTTGTCTACATTTGTCTATGTTGTGAGAATTTTCAAGAGAGTAGGATTAAGGGCAATGGAATAATTATTCTGGTGGAGAAAACTTCAAGTTAGCTCAGCATTCATGTTGTGGCACTTGTACACTGTTGGGTTTAGCTAGATTTACAGGAAGAATTTGTGGTAAAGGGGAGATCAAAATTTTTTAAAAATCTGGCCCAGAGGATGGCTCAGTGGTCTAAAGAGCCTGCTTAGGAAAGCTTAGGTGGCTGCAGGGACCGCGGTTCGATCCCCAGCACCACATGCTGCACCAGCCCTGCCCTCAGGGCTGGCTGAGCTGACCATAAAAATAAATAAATAAACAAACAAATGTTCTGAAACAAGAAAAAAAATAATTTTTTTAAAAAAACTTGATTTATTTTATTTTGCAGAACCAGGGATTGAACTTAGGCTCTTGCGCTTGCCAGACAAGCACTTATTCTACTGAGCTATCTCCTCAGCCCCCAAAACTTGTATTTTAGCTTTAAAAAATGTGTAAAGTTGGGCTCAAAAGATTTGTGATTACTGAAAATGTTATCATCGTTAGAGAAACAAAGTTTATTGTGAAGAGCCAAGAAGAAAGATACTTTCTATGCTTATGGGCACCAAAGGGAGCCACTGTGTTACCCAGATCAGCTAGATCATAGGAGAACCATGTCTGGAAACAAAAGATTCATGGGACTCCTTGGATTCTTGCGTAGTCTAGACCTCTATCTATAGTGCCCTTAGCAGAAAAACTGGAAAACTTTTTGCATCTTTTTTATTCTAATTCATCTTAGCCATTCATCCCTCTAAAACAAGAATTATAAATCTAAAGGTCATTTCCTCAATTCCTATTTTATTTGCCTTCTCAGAAGCATTTTACCCAGTTGGTTTCTAAGTCTTACTTTTACACTTCATCATACGATACCATTTATTTTCTCACTGCCATTCAACTGCAGCATCAGCTTATTTCCCGTTGCCCAGAGCATCTTAGTTATCAAGACACTCAATCTTTGGGCCTCTGCTTTGCTTTGTTTTATTTTCTATATTATTTTGTAATCTCAGCATTATTCTTACTCTGTTTTCAAATTTTTGCCCCTTTTATGTCAGTCATGCTCAAACCCATATATCTTAAGCAAACCTCACTTTTCAACTTTAGGCTTGTAAAGCTTGCAGTCAACATCAATGCTGAGATGTCCAATCTAATCAGGATCTCTAATCCATACTTTGGAAGTCCCCTATACAAAATTTGTGTCAGCTCTCGTGTTCCTGTGTAATGGTAACTATTCTTACACTATTGTTACTTGGGCCAAAAACTTGGCCAGTCTGTATCTGATCCATCTGAAAATCCCAGTTAATTTCTTTAACCCCTTCCTAGACTCTGACCTCTTTTCGTCACTTCCATCGCTGTCAGCTTGGAGGCTTTCATTATTAGTTTTCTGTTATCCCACATTTCTTAGCCTGTCTCCTTGCTTTCCAGCCTCTGTTCTACCTTTACTGGACTGCCACTTATTTAATGTAAGCATGAACCTTTGCCTTCATATTTCATGAAATAAATCCTAAATAAAAATCTAGACTATTATAAAAATACTTTGTGGATGTTTTCTATAGTACAGATTCTTCAAGGCAAAGTCTTGTTAGATTAATCTGCTATTTTTTAAAGCTATGATAATGCTGAATATAGTATATATGGATTCTAATAGAACATGTTTTTTAAGTTTGTGAATAATATGACACTAAAAGGATGGAAAAGTACAGAATACAATCAAGATCTCTATATACTGGGAAAGTACAGTTATATAAGAGTATACATGGCTGTTTACTTGGTTATAAATGTTCAACACAATGAGAAAATAACATGGTTTTACACTAGTCTACGTAGAAATATTTTAAATTTTCTTAAATATAATATGAATGTAGGGGCCCAGCGGGATGGCTCAGTGGTCTAAAGCGCCTGCTTGGGAAAGCTTGGGCAGCTTCAGGGACCACGGTTCGAGCCCTGGCAGGACTGGCACCACATGCTGCGCAAGTCCTGCCCTCGGGGTGGGCTGAGCCGGCCATAAAAATGAGTGAATAAACACATAAAGGTTCTGAAACAAGAAAAAAAATAAATAAAATATGAATGTATATTGTGATGTACATGACTAGAAACGGCTACACAATTTTAATCTGCATTTACCAGAAGTTCTGCAAAGTACCTCCTATACTGTATTGTAGCTGGAATATTGAATGGAATTCTGGACTTGATGTCTCATTGTGATAAGTGAGTGCATATTCAAGAGTGGGAGGTGGTAAAGCATCCCAGAAACATAGACTAGAAACATACAAGCAACGCAATATCTTAGCAACACATATCAAAATAATTGAGCAGTTGTTCATGTGGAAAAAGTACTTACGTGTTTTACTTCAATTAAAACTTTAAAATCTGTCTTCCTTGGTTAAATTTTTCATTAGCATGTCACTATTATGAGACTATATATTTTACTTATTCTTATTTTCTAGTCATCAGTATAATGAAAGTTCCATGAAGGATGTTATTTTTATTTATTAATTTAGTACTTAATTCTTATGGCCTGAAAAATTATATAACCCATAGTTAATGGTAACAAGTATTTTATTAAATGATCAGTGGTCATAAGGAATTAAACAAGTCAATGAGTAAACACCCAGGACATTAAAATTTTGTACTGAAGAGTAACTTTCTGTTAGAAAAATTAAACCTTAGTGCATTCCTGTAATCCCAGAACCAAGAGGCCGGAGGATTTCTGAAAGTTTAAACTCATTGCAAAGTGAGTTCAAGGCCAGCCTGAATTACATAGTGAAACACTATCTCAAAAAGACAAGCCCCCAAAATTAAAACTTGCTGGTCTAACTTTGACTGTGATGCCTATGTACAGTGTTAAAGCATATGCTTCTTGATTTAACACTTGGTGGAAAGTCTTTACAAGTGATTTGATATGAGACACCTGTTTTCTTGAAGTGGTGCTATAATTTTATAAAATATATTTAAGCTGATTTTTCCTTTTAATATTAGGACCAGCAAATGTCCAAATTAAACTTATACCTTGTTGATACAAACCATACTGCATTACTTGATCATAAAACTTAATGAATTAACACATACAATCTTTTCTTGAATTTTATACTGTCATTTTCTTCTCTTTGTAAAACCAGTGACTCTGAAACACAGACCTCTCAAAATTTGGGAACAATTATTGTGGAAACATCCCAGAAAATAAGCCCTGCAGAAGATAAAAGAGACCAGAAAGAAAGTGATAAAACAGAAAATAACCAAAGACAGTGGAAAAAAATAGTACAGATGTATTCAAATAATGATGAGAAGACCCCAAAGGTATGAGACACAGTTTTGCTCATTGTTTTCTAAATGTTTTCTTATGCTTTATAACTTAAATCAGTAAATTTTGCTAGTAATTAATTGTGAATCTTAAAAGTTGGAATGTGTTTGAAGTATACAGTGAAAATATTCCAGTACCACTTTGATACAATTTATTTATTTGTTTTTGTATTTTAAAGAGAATATTAGAACAATATAATTTAAAAACAAGAAAGTAATAATTATTATATTGCATGTTAACATCTTCAAAGCATTTGCCTAGATACCAGATAGGCATGTAAAACTCATCAAACAATAAAAGCACTAACTGTTCCTTTCAATAAACTAATAGAAATTAGTACTACAATTACCTTACCTGTAGTGTGTGTGTGTGTGTGTGTGTGTGTGTGCGTGTGTGTTTTTCCTTTCTTTTCTTCTTTCCTCCATTCCAGTTGTTCTTTCCTTTTGAGCAGTTTTTTTTTCTTTCATAATATCTATTGTACTTGTTGGATCTTATTTACTCCATTAGTTTCTTACACTAGGGAAACAATATTATATTTATATATGTGGTCTGATTTATTTCACTTATGAGTATGTCTCTTTTTGAGGCAGGGTTTGCTGTGCAGTTTAGACTAGCCTTGAACTTGCTATATAGCCAGCTGGCCTTGAACATTTACGAGGCTTCCTGCCTTAGCCTCCCCAGTGCTGGGATTGCAGGTATGGTGCCACCAGACCTGGGCCAATTTTTTTTTTTTTTTTATAAATTTCTATACTACCTTTTGTGGTATCTTTTTCTGGTATTTTCTAATTTATTGTCTTGATTTCATGTCAGTATTTAGCATTGATTTTTTTTTTTTTTTTTTTGTCTTCTTGAGACAGGGTCTCACTATGAAGTTCAGGCTGGCCTTGAGCTCACTTTTGTAACCCAGGCTGGTCTCAAACTCACACTGATCCTCCTGCCTCAGCCTCCCAAGTGCTCTGATTACAGATGTGTGCCCCAACACCCAGCTTAGCCTTTACTTTTCTTTGCATGTGATTTAAAGTAGTAGTTAGGTTTCACATTTTTTTCCCACTGTGCTCAGTAATACAACATTTGTTAAGAATTGTCTCCCCACTTTCAGCAATGACTATATATATGCTTTATCTTCTGTACTATCCTATATTTTTCTAAGTAGTGCTGTCTCATTACTGTAAACTAGACTAAATTGTTACTAGAACAAGGTCCCCAGTGCCCACCATACTCTATGATTTCTTCCTCATACTTAGTATTTTACGATTCAAAATCAATGTAAAATCACTTAAATCCAACAAAACATCTGTTTGAGATTTCGATGGTGACTGTGTTCATATAAATTAAAACAAAACAACATGAAAATTCTAAAGTTAGAGGGAAGTCAGAAAGTGGGCTAGGCCCTCAGCACTCAAGAAACAGCATGGTCTGTTGAAGTTAAAATGTAAAATTATTCTTCAATTAGATGTAAGTTTCTTGGATTTTCATATTTGCTTCATCTCTTTTGGTCTTAGTGCTGAAGGTATCTGCAACCTGGAATTGTGTTTTAGTAGTAATTATGTAAACAGAAGATGAGTTGTCATTTTATTTTAGGTCTAGTTAGCTTGATACTACATCTGGTGACTTATGCTGATAACTCAGCTGGGAGTGTTTTAACACGCTTGGCATATGACCGTTGTCTAAATTCTAGTACAGCCTAGCTTTAAACATTTATAAAAATATATCATAGGATGGTAGTTTTGAGTAAGTTCACATGAGGTATTTCAAATATGTTTTAAGAAATTAAAATTATTAATTTTTTACAATTACAGTAAAAACTTGTTTGGAAACACAATTTGTTCCAGAAACGTGTTTGTACTTCACAGCACTTGTATAGCAAAGTGAATTTTTCCATAAGAAATAATGGAAACACAAGTTTTTCCGTAGCCCTAAAATATTCATATAAGAATATTACAGTACTGAGGTATAATACAAAATAATAAAGGAAATTCAAAATATAAAGAAAAGTAAAGAAAGAAGTTAACCTTCGTTTACCTTTGAAAACCTTCCTGGCTTGTGTGTGAGACAAGAGAAAAGAAGGTTCTTATACAGGATTATTTTCACTAACAAAATCACTGCTGTTAATTCAATGGAATCCTTTCTTTCTGTGCACCTTTAACAAGTTGACACTTGTTGACAACAGTGACACTTATTTCTGCCTCCTTTGAGGATTTCCCAGGAATGTGACATTGTACTGTCAGTGGAGACTCATTGCTGGCATACAGCAGCCTTAAACTTTTTCTACACTTGCAGTTTCCACCTTTTTTCTATCTCCATAATCTCATTTGAAGTGTGAGATTCCTCTTCTTTTGTATACCTCTTCTGTAGACAGATTTCCATAACCTTTTGCATTAGGAAAGTGATTACCCACAATGCTGAAGGGAGAGGAAGAGTGAGACAGTGTGAGGGAGAGCAAGCGCAAAAGGGAAACCACTGGCTCAGTTGTGATCATGTGACATGGGTGTTACACTGTATTCATACTGGAATATGTCACTCATATATTAAGTTAAAAGGTTTTTAAACTCAAGTAGGCATTAGCGCCTACTTGAGTAGTACAAGGCCCTGAGTTTGTCCCCAGTACTAATAAAAGAAAAAAAAAACAGTTTTTAGATATGTTCGCTGGTCTTATGGAATAGCTGCAAAACAAATGGTTGGCAATACAAATTTTTACTCTAGTTTTAAGGAAAACTTTGTCTTAACTGTATATTTCTTATATAGCTGTATGTAATAGTAGGTTTCATTATGTTAGGACCATCCTTATGTATTACATAGCTTATGACTTTATTAGTGCAGAGCATGTAACTCATTATCACTGTAACATTGGGTCACATTTATTTTTAAGTTTATTGTAGTTAGTTTTTTGTTCCTGAACTGGGATCTTCGACAAAGTTCTTATAAAAAGAAATAATTCTATATTGAATATATTCCTGCTTCTTAGCCTATAAATTATTTTAAAGAGTTACATATTGTATTGGTAGGAATTATATTACTTTGGACCACATTTCTTTTTTATGTATTTAGTACAGGGTGTATAGGGTCTCCCAACATAGATCAGACTTGTAGTGATCCTCCTGTTTTCAGCCTCCCAAGTGCTGTGCTCAGAGATGCATTCCATCATACTATCAAGTCGGTCTCATTGATTTACATCCAGTCAAGATTTAGAGGAGCTGCTTGATAGTTACCAAATAAGTTGAAAATATATCCATACAAAGTCTTGTATACAAATGTTCATAGAAGTTTTGCTCCTAGCAGATGGATGGATAAGCAGACATAGGTATATTCATACAGTGTAGTGTTATTCAATGAAAAAGACTTGACATTTTAAGCCACAAAAACATATGGAAGAGCAACAGGCTTACTGTCAAGTGGAAGAAGCCAGTCTAAAAAGGCTACATAGGCCAGGATTTCAACTGTATCATATTCTGGAAAAGATGATTGTATAGACAGAAAAAGTCCATTGGGTGAGCAGAATGAACTCTAGGGTAACTATGGATATCAGCTAATAAGAGGTATCAATATTGAAAAAAAATAAAAGAAGATACAGAAGAAAACAGATTCCCAGAAAATAAATTATTAAATATTTGTATTTTATTTTTGTTGTTGTTACTCTATGTGATCATAGTTTAAAAATAAAAAAACTGTCCTTAGGTTAAGTTCTTCTTTTGAGTGTATGTTGCATCTATATATCTTCAGCATATTAGTTCAACCTTCAACCTACATTATTTCTGTAAGATAGACATTTAAATTATTTGTGAGTTCTACAATGGAGGTGTCACTTATTTGGTCAGTTCATGTGATGGCTTAGGGCTGGAATGTCTACCAAAAGTTTCCTGTTGAGAGATGAGGCTCTTAGAAGATAATTAGATCAGCACAGTGACTCAGAGATGCCTCCCTAGCTGAACATGCTGTTACGAGGTAGGGCCTGCTTGAAAGGGAGGCTCATGGGGAGCATGATCCAGCAGGTCCTAGCTCCTGCCAGGCCCGTGCCTTCCGTCAGCCCCCACTGCTGTCAGCTGCCTTCTGCCAGGCCCTTCTACCATGCCATTTTGGCTTAGAAGTAAGCCAGCTGTGTACGGAAGCCTCTGAAAACTGTGAGCCAAATGAACTTGTCCTGTGATTTGTGGGTGTTGGGTATTTGGCTCAGTGATGATAAAGTGACAAAGACAGTTTATTTGGCATTATTGTAGAATAATAACCAAAATTTTAAACAACTTTTAAATTTAGGATTCCAAAAGTGTTGATAAAATGACTTTTCAAAAGAAGAATGATGATAGAATTAAGAGAGCACATACAATAGTTCCAACCAGAGGTAAGAATATGTATGAATATAGTGACACATTGTCATTTAAAATTTAATCTGGCATTTAAAATAGTCTGAATGTTATTTTTATATAGTTCACAGAGAAAAGTACAAAAATGTAGCTGCCCAGAAATCAAGTAGCAATGTTATTTTATTGCAAGAACGGATTATATCCTTGCGGCAACAAAACAGTATACTCCAAAATGCAAAAAAGTCAGCAGAGTTATCTGCTAAGGAATATAAAGAAGTCAATGAAAAACTTATCCATCAGCAGCAAGTATCTGACCAACGATTACAGACAAGCAGACACACAATAAAGGTAAAGAGAACTTCAAGTTACAATAGATGAACATATATTTTGAGTATGCATTTTAAAGTTTGAATTGTTTAATATTTATTTTCAATTGTTTAATTCAACTTTCAGTGTGAAGTGTGATAAAAATTGCAGTAAATGTTTACATTTTAAGAATTTATTACAGTAAATAGACATATCATCATTAGCCAAGAAACATAAGGGTAGGTCCAGCAAGGCCACTCCTTACTTTTCTATTGTGAATTTGATTTGTACTTTAGGACAATAGTAGCTGGCTATGCATCTCAGTACCTTTCCCTTAGGGATACAGGAAGCAAATGATGTGTTTGCCCAGTTGGTATGACAAATGGCAAGGTGTGTGCATGTTTGCAAAGTAAGGCTTTTAACCTACAGTATGTTCCATACAACTTTGTTTTGTATGTTTTCCCGACCACCAAAGAGGATCCAGCATATCCAAACCACTGTAGTATTTGTTTTGAAAAAGAAAATGAAAAAGAAAGAAATTTTCTTTTGATTTTTTCTGGTAGAAGGAGCCCTATTCAGTACAAAGGCACATGATAAACCAGATTTACAAGTACTGGAGGAGGTCAAAAGGGAATCATCAGATTACTCATGCATGGATAGTGAAGATGATCCATTCAGTGTTGGAAATTTAAAAAAAAAAAAAAGCTTTCATAATAGAAGTTGGAGTGGGTGTGTGGTGACGGTGGTGAATTTGACATTGGCCCTGTGAACCACAGTTTCTGTAGCAGTGAAATGGAACAGGAATCAACTGATACAGATACAGAAATGCAAACCTTCTTGTTCCAAAAGGTGAAGAAAACAGCACCATGAGTACGTATTTGTCTAGTTGAAGTGTTGCAAAGTGGACATTCAACCAGGTGGAGCAATCCAATGTTACAATGAAGTGCAAAAACATAGTGAGGTGCTTGGCAGGTATTAAAGATACTGGGCAGAGTGCCAGCACTGTCATTCATCTTGGAAATTATAATACTCTGCTATGAGATACACAAAAGCTGAATTACAAGTGAAACCATCTGTATATACCAATAGCCATATTTAAAAATTTGTTTATTGTGACACCCTACTAGCTGAAATGAAAGCATTTATACATCTGCTGTATTTATCAGAGCTTTCTTATGATAAATGCAGGAATGTAAAAGACTTACGGAAAAACATTTTTGAGACAGGGTCTTGCTTGCAGTTAGGCTGAATTTGAGTTCATTTTGTAGCCCAGGCTGGTGCAAATTCACAAGGATCCTCTTGCCTCAACCTTCCATGGGCTGGAATTACAGTTGTCCACCACCACCTACCACACATGGTTGACTCATTGAAAATTGATGGGTCAAAATAGGACATAAAATTGTATGTTTTGTAGATGTGAATATTTATTATGCTTTCAACTTAGAAGTTTATCCTGGAATTCAGCCATCAGATCCTTATTCATATAACAATAAGTCAAATGATGTTGTAAAAAGACTTGATGCTCTCATTTCCCAAACCAATCAAAATGTGACATTCTGCAGTTGGATTATCAGTCTCCACTTGATGTTAGATTTGCTAACAAAGTACAGGTTGACAAGCACAGAAACTGTATGCAAGAGGAAAGTGCAAATTCCAAATATTGTAATTTTGAAACACATAATCTGTGGATTTCAGAAAGATGTTATTTTGGCTTCATAGAGGAAAAGAAAAACCAACTGGGAGTACTGATGTCAACATTACACCATGATGGAAATATTGACAGGAAAGTCTTTACAGAACAAAGCCTGACATACAACAAAGCCAAAACCAAGGCTAGAGTAGATGTTGGTGCATTATGTACCAACTGTGGTATCCCTTGAAACAGAAAACATTGGCCAGTAGTTATATTTTATTCAATCCTAAACATGTGACATAAGTACTTTGATTGTTTATAAGAAATAAATAAGTTAAAAATATTACAGATAAATTGTCTTAAGAATTTTGTGACTAGAGCTCCTAAGAGAGGATATAGAGCAGATAAAAAAGAAACTGTTTCTGCCCAGGGAACTACACAGAAAAAAATCATGGAGTGGCTGGCCAGATAGCTCAGTGGATTAAAGCACCTGCTTTGGCAGAGTGCATTGGTCTAGGCTCAATCCCTGCTCTCCTGTGTCAGCCCTGCCCCTGCAGCGCACTGAGATGGTGATTGAAACTGGGCATGATGACGTGTGCCTGTAATCGGAGCACTTGGGAGCCTGAAAACAGGAGGATGACTGCAAGTCCATTCTACTTGGTGAGACCTTGTACACCTTGGCCTAAATTCATTCTAGAAAAATGATGCAGCACACGGAGTTCAGAGGTGCACACCCAGGTGCAGCTCCACAGGGGCATCCTGTAACAGGAAAAAAAAAGATGTAAGCTGAATCCTACAGTTAAGTATAGGAAAAGGAAAACATACATGTTATCAGTGTAATCAGTGCTTATGCATGGAACATGCAGTTGTCATGTGTGAAGACTGCTTTGAGTATGACAGTTGAAGCCCAGCTTATTTCGCGGTCGACTTTTATTTGTGTTTACACTCAATAACATAATGTTTTGTTTCTGATGTTATCTTTTAGATTTTGCAAGCAAGTAAAAAGTTGATGTGAAAATATGGATGACTTTTCTATGGACTAATATATATGATATTTTATTTTATTGATATCTTGTTTTCATATTCTACAATATAGTAGCAAGCTTACAAAATAATAGGAATAGACATGACACATAAGAAAGGAAAACTAAGTGCATGTACTATCAGTGTAAGTGAGATGTGTGCATGGAATAAGCCATTGTCATGTGTGAAAATGCCTTGGATGTGACAGTTGAAGCCAAGCTTACTTTTGGTAGAGAATACTGGTATTTTCTTTTTAAGTAGAAAAAAATAGAAATAATAATATAGAATTTCAAAATATGATAATATGAGATTAACCATGGTTAAAATGTTGTGTATTATTTTCAAAGTACTTGATGAGATTACAAGATATAAGCATGAAAAACTGATCACTCAATATAAATGCAAGCCATTTTCGATGACCTAATAGAAATCAGTATAGTTATCTATCATGTACATATATGTCTTTTCTTTTATCTCCCTTTGCACTTACTTAAGCAAATGATCTGTTTTAGAGAACATCCCATGTGCAGCTGAGAAGAATGTATGTTCAATGTTGTGGGGTGGAACACTCTGTAAACATCTACTAAGTCCATCTGTTTATATGTTTGGTTCAATTCTGCTATATCTTTGCTAATTTTTGTCTAGTTGACTTCTTTGTGATAATGGGTTACTGAATCTCCTGTTACAATTGTGTTATTTATTGCTCATTTGATTTTTCATTTCTATTAATATTTTTCTTATATAGTTGGATATATATATATGTATATATATATATATATATATTTGGATATATATATATGTGTATATATATATATATATATATATATATATATATATATAGTCATTATCTCTTCCTCTTGAATTTTTCCCCAGCAAGGATATAGTGACTTTCACTTTTGATCAGTCTTGGTCTTAAGTTCCCTTTGTCTGCAAACAGAATATGCTTTTTCCAAGGTTCCTGTTGGATTGTTTTTCCTCCTTAGACGACTAGTCATAAATTTCTTTTTACACTAAATTTGTTTCTTATATACAAATATTAATAGATCTTTTTCTTGGTTCTTGCTGTCAATGTGTTTCTTTTGACTGGTAAGTTGAGACCATTTGCATTGATGGTAGTAGCTGATACCAAATGGCTTATCTTTGACATGTTATTTTCCTGCTGCTGCTTTTCTGCTTTCCCCCTCTATTTAATTGCCCTGCTTGGTGCTTTCTTTCTTCTGTTGTTCTTGGAACTGTGGTCATTTCTGTCTCTGAAATATCTTTGAATACTCTTTGTAGGTTTGGTTTGGTGGTCATAATTTTTTTTCAGTTGTTCTTTGTCATGGAAATCTCATTTCTCCATTGATTTTGAAAGTAGTTTTGCAAGGTATGTCAGTCTGGGTTGGAAATTGTTTTCTTTAAGGACTTGAAATCCTTCACTCCAATCTCTTCCTGACTTGAGGGGTTGTATTGAGAAGTCTCACTTGATTCTGATGAGCTTTCCTTTATAGGTGATCTGTTTCTTTATTCTAACAGCTTTTAATGTTCTGTTTTTTTTTTTTTTTAGCTGAATTTTGGAATCTTGATTATTATGTGTCTGTGTTCAGCTTTATTTAGCTAATTGCAGTTCTCTATGCCTCATTTACCTGTATATCGGCTTCTTTTCACAATCTTGGGGAATTTTCTGATATTACTTCAAAATTTTTTCAATGCTATTTGCGTTGACTTACGTTTTTTCATTGACATCAATTATTCTTATATTATTTTTCTTCCCATCAGCTTACAACTATTGAACTGTTAATTCCTGAGCTTTTGCTTTTTGTAAGAGACCTTTCTCTTCATGACTGCTAGCTGACATCTTGTCTTCAAGGCCTCAAAAATCTGTCTTCAGTTCTGTTTAAGTGATTTTAATTTCCTGATATCTGTTTGGATCTGTTTCCTGCCTTCTATTTCTTTCCTGTATTGGTCATTCACAGTTTACATCCTTTTGCTGTCATAATCTATTTGTTTTATCTATCTCTATGCTACACTTGCTGAGCATTTCCTTTGTAAATCATGACAGCTCTTTTTTTTTTTTTTTTACCTGAAAGATTATTTCTGATTTGACTTCCTCTATAGCCCCATGGATTTATTTCTTTCCTTCAGTTGCTCTCATTTCAGAAATGTCAGATGTGTATCTTCCATTTTCTGTATTTGTCTCCTGAACTTGTTCAGGGAGGGCTGGATGTCTGAAATTGCATTTTGCTTTCTAGTCTTGTCATCTTCTATTTTAAAAAATATTTTGTTTTCTTTAATGAATTTTATTGGTTTTTGTAGTAGGTAGTTATATCCAACAGGATCATGGCTTCCCTAGAAAAAGTCTGTTCTTCAAGGATGTCTTCTCCATGTAGGAGAATCTTGATTTGTGCCTGCTACAAGATCCTACCTTCCCAGTCAATGCAGTGTGGGATGTTGATATCTATTTGGCCCAATCCCTGGTCCTTTGGTGTCAAGCTCTCTTGAGATTATTACTTGAGAGATTGCCAGCAGTGTTGCAGAAGGGAGAACCACTGATTTTAACAGGTATAACATTCTCATTAGAATAGTAAAATTAGCAATAATGATAGCATCAAGTACAATTTAGAAACTCACTAATAGTGGTAATTAGAGATTTTATACTTTAGACCACAGGAGCAGAATCTATAGTTATATAACACCCATTGGCTTGCATCATTGTTATTACTTTGGACTGTTCACACCTCTAGTCTTTCCTGTCTTTTCTGTGCACCTTATTTAGCCCCCTACTGTGTCAGTGGCTTTCCCAAGCAGTTCTCATCAATGATGCCGGTAGCAAGTGGGAAGATGCGCCCTCCTCCAGTGTGCCTCAGTGAGGTCCCCATGGTTGGCAGTGCATCTTTTTTTTTTTAAATACATTTTTTATTAGACAATGTTTATTAAAGCATACGGAAGGAAGAAGAACCATTCAACACATAACATATGTTAATAAAACCCACCAGGACCTGTAGCAGTTATTTAACATTTAGTCTGAGAGTGACTGGGGACTTTTCTCTTGAGGAGTTGTGACACTTTTTCATTGACATAAAGTAATAATAAAGGCATATTGACTTTTTTGTCAGTGTGATCATGCATTATTTAAACTCTGGCACTGGGGATGGAAGCCAGGGATCTACATATGCTAGCCAAGTACTCTACCACTGAACTACATCTTCAGCTCTAATTGTACATTTTAAGTTCTGTTGAGACACTTCACACCCTTATTGTTTGCACCTGATGCAGACTATCCTCAGTGCCTGGCCCATGGCAACTCTGGAGCATGAATTCCATCACATTTAGTTCTAACTTGCATCAAGTACAGGGGGCAAGGTCAGGGAGGTCATGACCTCTAAGGTTGCTCACTTTTTCTCTAAGAGCAATTTTCTTTTTTGTAAACTTATTTATTAATTTATTTTCTTTTTTATTTATTTTTGTTATTATATATTAATACATTTTTAAAGTTTAAGCACTCATTATATTTTGATCATTCCTTGTGTATGTATAAGCTAAAAAGTCTGTTATTAGCTTAAATTAGTTTATTACCACTGCATTAGTAGTTTACTTATTAGAGCTCTTTAATAAAGTCCATATTAAGGCCTAATCTATGAGTGAGAGGAAACTATATCAGAAGGACACTAGCACTCCTTTTCCACTTAGTATTTTTATCTTTTTAATATTTTTCATATATTTTATACTATGTTATTACTTAGTTTTGAAAAACAGCCTTCATAAAGAGATTTAGTTTACCCATTTTTTTGGTTTCTCAAAAATATTTTATGATTAAATTAATAAATTCTTCATTTATTCTCTGCAAATATTATTACAAATTTGGGCTATGTTAACAAAACTGTCTATTTTAATTATTCCAACAGCCATCCATGACTCTTTTACTCTGGCAAACTGAGTTTTTTTGTGGTAATTTTTAGCACTTTAAACTTTCCTCTTGGTGATTACAAATTAAACTTAAGAACAAGTGAATAAGAAAACGTTATTTTTTCTCTAAGCCTTGATTCTTAAAATTATTTGCTGTACATTAAATTATTTGTTGGGGATTTGTTGGTTCATACTAAAAAAAATCATCATATTTAGAAATAAAACACTATATAATTTTAAATTATACTTAACTACCCTATTTTGACCTAAATAATACGTAGCAATGTTTTAATTATAAAAGATCAGTGCTATACCAATTATGCAAAGAATTTCTATTCTGGCTTCATTTCTACAGTTGTTTTGTACTCAAGTGCTACCTTTGTTCCAGATTTTGTGGTCTTGCAAATTAGCCTTGTCAATTTGATACATGAATTCTGTGTTGGAGTCAAGATATGTTCATTGATATCCTGGCTATTATATGAAAACTTGATTGTCTAAAATGCTTTAATGAATCTATACTTACCTTAATGGCCGAAATTTCCATCTTTTATTTTAATTTTTCTTCCCTTATGAGTTTTATCTTTGTCTTCATTTCTTTTTCCCCTTTTCTGTCTTGACTCTCACATATTGTAGTTCTCTAGTTAAGTGATGTTTTGTCTCATATCTCCTTATTGTATTATAAAACTATGTATTCCTAGGTGTGTGTGTGTGTGTGTAAATAAAATAATGAGATGATGTCAATTTTAAGGTTGCTTCTCTGATTCTGTGAGGATTGCTGTTGCTATTTTAACTGTTTTGTATGAAATCTGTGTATCAGTTTTGGAACTATGACTTTTCACTATGAATTGTGTCTATCCAAGAATAGATGATATCTTTCCCATTTTCTCATGACTTCTTTGATCTTTTTTGTTATTTGCTACAGGGTCTCACTATGCAGCTTGGACTTGCCCTGATGCTCCTGTTTCAGCCTCCCTAGTGCTGGGACTATAGGAGTGTACCATAATGCCTGATTTTGGTGGATGGCTCTGCATGCTTGGGGCAGGGCCAGTATATCAGGAGGTACTGGGGATCAAACTCAGGTCCTTGCTCTTGCCTAGCAGGCACTTAGACCACTGGGCTATCTCCATAGCCTTTTAATCTGTTGTTTTAGAGTAGTACAGTTTTTGCCTTTCAAGATTTTTCTTTCTTCGGTTAGAATAATTCCTAGATATTTTTTCATGGTGCTGGTTTGAATTTTACTGTTTTTGTATTCTTTCTTGATGATTTCATTGTTGATATAGAAGAATGATATTGATTTTTGTGTGAAGTTCTTTTTGTCTTCTGTGTACAGGATTAAGTCATCTGCCAGTGATAATAACTTGACTTTTTTCCCTATTCATGACCTTTTAATTTTTTTCCTTGCCTGATTGCTTGGTTAATATTTTGACTATTGTATTAAGAAGCAGCAGTAGTGGACATCCTACCTTGCTCATAGTTTTATGTGGAAAGCTTTCACCTTTTCTCCCATTTAATATGATACTGGCCATTGGTTTTTCATAAAAGGTTTTATCAGGTTTACGAGGTTTTTTCCTACCTATGTTTTACTGTAATGAATGCGTGTTGGATATTCTCAAAGACTTTTTCTACATTTATTGAGATAATCATGTGATGTTTGTCCTTCTGCTTATGTGATGTATTACATTTATTGATTTGTGTATATTGAACCATCCTTGAATTTATGGGATGAACCCTCCTTGGTTATGATATAAGATCTTTTTGATGATATGTGAACAAGTCGCTGACTTATGAATATTCAAGTTACAAACTTTCACAAATACAAAAGTCCCTTGAGTTTGGTGATTTTTTTTTGCTTTAAATTTTGCATTTGTGTTGAGACTGTCCAAGAATCACTTTGTCAGATTGATGAAGGAATCTGTTTGATGAATGTTTTTTCAGAGTGTTTTTTATTTTTATGTTGGAACTTTTACTGTATTTTGTTTGCCAGTATCTTGTTGAGGAGTTTTACTTGTATGCTCATTAAACAGATTGGCCCGTAGTGTGTTCTTTGATTAGGACCTTTTATGGTTTTGAAATCAACATAAAACTAGTTTTTGGGCACACATTTTGCAGTGATCCTTCCCTTTCTCTTTTATTAAAGAGTTTTAGAGACTATTAGTATTAGATCTTCCTTAAAGTTTTTGTAATACTGAGTAGTGAATCTATCAAGTCATGAGTTTCTCTTAGTTATGGTTGCTTTGAATTGTTTTCTATTTTAATTTTTAACGATTGCCTAAATTACATTGCTTGGTACTGTAGTTGTATTTTTATGAGTTCTCAGTTTTGGGGTTTTTAATGTCTTTTTGGTTCAATTTAGTAATTCAGATGTATTTAGGTATCTGTTCCTTTCTTAATTGCACAATTTATTATACTAAAGGTTCTTAAAGCAATGACCAATAGCCTGAATTTTGGTGTTGTCCATTGTGATTTCATTTTTATCATGCTTAATTACATTCATTTTGGATTTTTATTTCTTGCTTGCTTTCTGGTTTTCTTTTAAGACTGGGTAAAGATTGTTCTGTTTTATTCTTTCAAAGAACCAGTTCTTTTATTCAAAGAACCAGCTCTTTCTTTTTTAATGTATTTACTACAGGATCTACAGGGTCTCACTACACAGATTGGACTTGTGATCCTTCTGTGTTCAGCCCCCCAAGTGCTGGGATTACAGGTGTGTATCACCACACCCAGTCTCAATTGCTATCTCAGAATACCCCAGGGGCAGGGCCAGTACAGCATGCCAGGGATCAAACCCTGGTCTCTGAGTCTGCCAAAACAGGCACTTTAATCTGCTGAGCTATCGGGCTGGTCTAGCTCTTCTTTTCATATTGCCTTTCTAGTATCAATTTGTTTAATTTTGCTCTAATCTTTATAATTTCCTCTAACTTTAGATTTGGATTGGTATTGTTTTTCTAGGACCTTTGCATGTATCAATAGATTATGTAGTTGGGTTCACTCTTTTCCTGATCTGAATGTTCATAGCTACACATTTATAAATTAATTTCTTTTTCTTTTCTTTGCCTTTCCTTCTTTCTTTCTTTCTTTCTTTCATCACCAGCTCAGCCTACCCTAGGGGTGGGGCTGGTGCAGCATGTGGTGCAGGGGATCAAACCACAGTCCCTGCGGTTGCCTAAGCTTGCCTAAGCAGGTACTTTAGACCCCTGAGCTATCTTGCCATCCCTATAAATTGATTTTTTTAAGCAGTGCTTTTCCTGTTTCCCATAAATTATGGGAGATGGTATTGGCATTTTAATTTATCTTAGGAACTTTTTTTCTATAACCTATTTATTATTTCAAGAAGATATGGCTTAATTTCCATGTGTTTGCATAACTTCTCTATTCCTTTGCCATTAAATTCTAGCTTCATTTAGTTATAATCTAATGTGTGTGGCATAATTTTTATTATTTTGTATTTATTTAAGTGTGCTTTGAGGCTGGGGAGATAGCTCAGTAGAATAAGCCCTTGCCTGGCAAATGCAAGGACCTGAATTCAATCCTTAGTTCTGAAAAAAAAAAAAAAAAAATTAAATGCCCTTTATGGGCTAGCATGTGGTCATTTTTTAAAAAACCTCCAATATGCTACTAAGAAGAATATGTATTCTGTTGTTAGTTAGAACACTCTGTGTATGAAGTCCATTTGTTCAAAAATTTGGTTCAACTCTGATATTTTGATATTGGTCTTGCTGTTTAGCTAGTCTCTTGGTGATAATGGGGCATTGAAATCCCCTGCTATAATATTGTTGACATTTATGTGATCTTTCATTTCCATGAATTTGAGTGTACCGGGATTTGATGCATATATAATTGTTACTTCTTATTGGTCAGTTATTCCCTTACCAGTGTGTATTAACCTTCTTTGCCACTTGTGATGAGTTTTGGTTTGAAATGTACTTTTTTTTTTGAAATGAAATAACAACTCCTGCTAGTTTTTTTGTTCCTATGATATGGAATATTGTTTTCCATCTTTTGACTTTGAGTCTGTGAATTTATTTGTGGCTTAAATGTGTTTCTTGTATACAAATACAGTTGATTTTATTTTTTGATCCATTCTGCCAGTCCATGTTGTTTGATTCTGTTTGAAATCATTTACATTGAGTGTTATTACCGACAGCTACTGGATTATTCCTGCCCTTGTACTTTTTTCTTCTGCTCACCTGCTTACCCTGTCTGGTACATTCCTCCTGTCGGACTTCTTGGCATTGCTGGTATCACTGTCTCTTCGTAGGGTACTCTTGGGAATGTTTTGGGCTCTTGTTTTGGTGTCATGAATTTTTTAAGATGCTGTCTGTCCTGGAAAGACTTGTTGTTCTCCATAAATTTTAAGACAGTTTTGTAAGATATAGCCACCAAAGGTAGAAGTTGTTTTCTTTAAGCACTTAAATCTCTCTTGGTTTTTAAGGTTTGTTTTGAGAAATCTAGAATTATAAAGAGATCACCTTTATAAGAATTTGTTGCTTTTCTTTGATAGGTTTTAACATAAGTCTGTTCCCAGATCAGACTTTTAGGATTTCTTCTATGGTATGACTTGAAGAAGTTCTTTTTTTTTGACTCTAGTTATTTTTGATTTCAATGTGCCTCACCTGTCTCTATGTTATTTTACTATATTTGGAAATTTTTTCTGCTGTTGTTTTTAAAAAGACCTGTTTGTGCCATTTGTGCTATCTTTTGCATTTTTAAAATAATTTTAGTTAGTCTTAAATTAATCTTTGTATCATCTAGCCACTTTTGTATCATTTTTCATTTTTTTGTTTTTGTTTTTATGGTACCTTCAAACTTTGTCTCTAATTCTTATTTGGTTTTGATCCTTAAATCTAGTACTGCATCCTAATGTACTGTGCTCTCTGGTTTCCATTCCTGGTAGCACAAAGTATTTGTCTCCTTGCCCTGAATTGGTATAACATTATTTTAGATGGTCTCCCTACTCTGTCCTTCATTTCTTCCCAGGAATTATTGCTGCAATAATTATGCTAGAAGGAACCTGTACCTGGTTGTCATGTGTGACTCTTTCAAAGTCAAACTTCTCAGTAAGGTTTTGAAGACCATGTATGCTTTGTGCAATCCATTTATTCTTACAGTTTTTAGCCATGTTAAACCTTAGTGCTATAACAAAGTATAACATTCTATAAATTCTCATTATTTTTATTATTTATTTATTTGTTTATTGTCTTTTTGAGACAGGGTCTCACTATGCAGTTCAGGCTGGCCTTGAGCTCACTTTTGTAGCCCAGGCTGGTCTTAAACTCGCACCAATCCTCCTGCCTCAGCCTGCCGAGTGCTGGGATTACAGGCATGTGCCACCATGCCCAGCTTTTTTTTTTTTGAACTCTCATTATTTTTAGTCTATACCAGGACATACAATATTTTAAATCATGTATGATCTCAACAGAAATATTAGCCAACACTTTTTGTACATTTAAATGCCAGCTCCGCTCCAAAGCACTGTGTGTATGTGTATATATATATATATATATATATATATATATATATATGTGTGTGTGTATATATATATATATATGCATATTTATATGTATGATGTGATCAGCAAACATGGTAAATGTTTAAATTTTTAAAATGTAGTATGGTGAAAGACACATTGCCGTTAACCCTCCTGAAGATCCTTGCCACTTTGAGCGTGCCTATACCATTTTTTCTGCTGTTCTGTGAAGCAGGTCTGAAAGCCCTTCCTCCTGTTGTAGTTGCACTGTCTTAGCTGACTGATGGTCCTGAGCAGATTAAAATCATTTACCTTTCATGGTCACTTTGACATTAGGGGAGAGCCAGGCCACACACAGTGCCAGATTCAGTGAATAAGGTGAATGAAGACACACAGTAATATATTTGAGGAGCCTGCCTTTCCTTTGAAGAGTACTTCCCAGAAACATTGACTTCACATCTTGTAAACACACTCATGAGAGATTTCCAGAACTGCTTCAGAAGATGGCAAGAACAATGGGATTAGTTTTAGTATGTTCCTAACAAGTGATATTATATTGAGGGAGTTTAATGGAATGTGTCTTTTACTGTAATGATTTTTCAAAACTTTCAACAGTATTGTATATTTTATCATAGCATATATTTTCTCAGTAATCCAAACATTTACTCCGTGAGATGGATTCTTTATCTTATCCTGTTATGCAAATGCAAGCGGTGTCAGCGAGGGTAACATGCACAAGGTTAGACTGCTCATAAATGACAGAACTGAGGCTCAGGACCAAGCAATGGGATTGTCAACCTTGTGCTCTTAAAGCCTATGCTTTTCATAGAGTAGCAGGTAACATTTATTCAGTGATTTTTGGACCTGATTCCCTGTTGTTTATTTTTCGGTTGCTTCTTGGAAGATAGCCCTCAAAGTATGCATGATATGATTAAGGCTTAAACATTTTAAACAATTTGTCCAGTGTCAAACTAATTCATTGGTAGCTTCAGAGTGGCAGTCTGCCTCTTTTCTTTGCAGTTTTCTAAGCTACTTTTTGTTTTTGTATTTAATAGTTTTTTTAAGTTTAACATTTGATCTGTTGCTTCTAACAGCTCCTGAAGAATCATATATTAAACTTCTTTGATAATTTTCACAGACTTCAGCATAGTTAAAGTCGTAGTACATTTTCAATAAACAGATGGAGATTGGCCTCTAGCTATATTCAAAGCAGTAAATGGAAGGCAGTGATGTCATTGAAGGAGTTCAGTAAAAGGCTGACAAACCAATTCATAGGTACATGGTGTCCGCAAGGCTTCACGTTTGTATCTAAGGTACAGTTGGTAACTTTAGTGGCCTTTTCAAGAAAAATAATGCATAAGTTGCATTAAATACTTTGTTAGTATTTTCAGTTTTCTGCATTTTGGTGTGCACAGTGTCCTTTTAAAATTAAAAAAAGGCACCTCTTTAATCACCATAAAATACTTTCTCCACATTAATAACATGCTCATATAATTATCCCAGTTTTTTGTATTTTCAGAAGAGATAGAATAATATTTCTAATGGCTAAACAGAGATGCTTTATAGACCTATGGCCTGAGAAAGCAGACTGTTGTCCTGACCGTTGCTGCCACATAGCCTTTGGCCTCCCCCAGACTTCTGTTTTAAACTGTAACATGTCTATGATTCCAGAACTCAGATGAAATCTTCAGTAATAAATGTCGTAAATGTGTGGTGTGATTTACTTTATGATTAAACATCACATGTTCTCTGATTTATCAATGAATTCTTGATTCCCCACCCTCTAAGTCAAATAATCTAAATTGTGCAACAGTGTATTTTCTGCAAACATTTTTGGCAGCAACTATGCTAAAGCATTTTCCTTTTTATGATTGAAGTTTTCAAGTTTATTTCATCTTTTGTCCAGTTATATTAAGCAGTTGGTTTTAATTTAAAGCCTCAAGTAAAAGACTCTTGCTATGTGTCAGAAGTTAGAATTAAATACACCAGAACATGACCCATGCAACAGATCCTTTGGATTTTTAGGTTATTCAGTGTATAAATTGCTAAATGTGAAACATCTTTTAGCAAACCCTCTAATTACAAAAGGATCATATTTTATGAATCTATAAAAATTTTTATATATTTAGATTTGTGTGGTTATTGTATCCAAAACTTATACTTATCTTTAGTTGATGTTTATTTACATAACTCCTATTTAAAAGATTGAAGGTGTTAAGCTGTACCAGAGCCATTTTTTCCCCCATGGCAGAAATTGGAATTTTAAATAGCCTAATTTCCATTTTTGTGATCTATGTTCACTCTTCTATTAATAGCAAAGTAGAAAACTACTCTCTTGCTGTTTTTCATTGCTAATCTCTAGAGTTTTCTTTTACCTTACCCCAATAGTTTGTGTAGTACACGTTGCTTGTAAGGTACTCAGTTTATATATGTCAGATTCTCTAGGGCCGTGGCTTTTGCCAGATGAACCACTTTTGATTTGAGGCCGATGAAACACACTGCGATTATTGATCTGTGCATGACATAGCCTGTCTCTCTCCTGGCAGAGTGTAGCAACATTTATCCAGGAATTTGTGAAATGTCACTCGGATCATGTTCACAAGATAAACTGTGCAAAATCCAGGATCTGAGCTGAGAATCCAGGTGGAATTGGATGGGACTATCTTCTTCTTACATCAGATCTTACAGATGAACCAAGTGATATGTATTAACAAAATATCTGTGTTCTATATTAGACTTTGTAAGAAAAGGCCACTATTGTCACTTACAATACTGTCTACTAGAAAATCATGCTTTTTTTAATCCTCTTCTTAAATTCATTTGTGATTCTACTGCAGTAAATATTAATATAAGCATAACTGAACAGCATGTCTTACAATGCTTTTTCTTTTTTTTTTTTTTGTGGGACCAGGGTTCGAACTCACGACCTTGCACTTGCCCAGCAGGCACTTGTGCCTCGGAGCTATCTCCCCAGCCCCTACAATGCTTTTTCAATGATAATGAAACAGCATTACAATAGATTTCACCATTTTATATTTCTGTAATGTTTCATTGTCTGCATCAATACACTTTTAAGTAGTACATCTCATTAAAATATCAACATGTCTAGAAATGACAAATGACAACATTTTCTTACTATTGGATTATGATATTTAACTATGCATATATTTTAGAGTTTTATTTTAAATGACCAGAATGTTGATTTCAACATGTGTAGTTATTTATATTTGTTACTTATTTGTAACACTACATGTGTAGTTATTGGAACTTTAAATAGCCTAATTTCCATTTTGTGTAGTTATTACACACTACATATGTAGTTATTTATATTTGTTATTTATATTTGTCATTTTGGTTTAATGTATCCAACACATCTATTTATTTTTATATCTGAAGTTCTATAATAATGGGATATTCAATAACAAGTTAAATGTGATCTTTGTCCCTGTAAAAGGTACTAATGCAACCTTTGCCCATGAGTCTCACAATACAAGAAAATATAATGGAGGATGACACTAGTCACTCATCACCATCAATCTCCAGTAAGGCTTTTAAAGGAGATAGCATCTCTGCTGAGCCTTTAGATTTGGTATAATTATCAAGGTTGTGTGGATCCATGATAAGAAAGACTGAAAAGACATCAGAGAGCTGAAGCAGTTTGTTCACAGTAGTGAATTACCTGATGTGGCTGTGGCTTTCACTCTTACCTACACATCAGCCCTACTTAGGGAGCTTTAAATGGTACCTTTAGTCAAGACCTACCATAATGTATTTAAATCTGAGGAGTATTTGAAATTTAGTCCTGTACCTTGGTAGTTAAAAACAAAACAAACAAAAAAAAATCTCAGGGTCTGTTATATAATGAGAACACATACTAATTTTGGGGAAAATAAAGATTGAATATGAGCAGCCAATAAGACATTAAAGCAAAAGAAATGATAAAGAAGTGATCTACATTATTAATAGGAAAATTTAACTCAAAATTTTATACTTGTACCTCAGTTTGATGACAAATTGTATGGTAAAATAAAGAAAAAGAGTTATTTAAGATATTTGACAGGCTTCTTATTAAAGCAGAGAGTTGATGCAAGATTTATAATTTTTACAATATAGTATACTAAATTTTGTGGGGAGAAATAACAAGAAAGTTGGATAAGATATAGCAAATATCCTTATAAATGTACACCAGAACTTGTAAAATGAACAAAAGAACAAAGAATAGAAAACAAAACTAAAAGAACAAATGCAAATCTCGTGGAATAAATTTGGTATAGCTTAACAGTGAACCAATTTGTCAACAGTGAAATAATTTGTCACTGAGTGGCGGTATCAACTAAGTAGTAGAATGGATGAGTTTAAAATTTGAAGCAGGGCTAGGGAAATAGCTCAGTAGAATAAGTACTTGCCTGGCAAGCACAAGGGCCTGAATTCAATCCCTGGTCCTGCAAAATACATAAATAAATCAATAAATGATAAATAAATAAATAAAATAAATTTGGAGCAGAGGGTGACAGTGGATGTAAAAATTTTAGTCATGAGTTTTTAAAAACATGAGGTCGGATTGATCCCCAAGGAAGTGAAAGGAAATAGAAAGGGAAATCCCAGAATTGAGTCATGAGTGCGCACATTTGGCATGTGGGCGGAGGAGCTTTAAGAGGAGACTAACTAAATGGAAGGGGAATCAAAAGAATGGAACACGGAAGCCAAATGAGAGAAGTGTCTAACAAAGAAATGAGCAATTAGGTCAAATTCTGCTGATTTTAGAGTCGTGAAGAGTATTGAGGGATGGAAAGCAAGAGGAGATAGAGACAATAGTTACGTCTGCTTCTCTTAGGGAGCCTGAATTACACAGGTCGAGATAATGAGGCAGATATTGGTAATTCCAGCACTTTTAACATGACCGACAAAATGTCACTGCAGATGCGTATGATTTGAAAGGAGCAATATTGTCTTACTACAAATATTAAATACAGATGTTCACATAATTAGATCACAAAACAACTTTCCACAAATTTCCAGGAATTGATATTATATAAACAATATTGTCTAAGGGAAGTTAAGAACTTTTAAAAATTAATTTAGCAATAGGTGATGCAAATTTATGGAGATATTTTAAGATAAACAGCAGATCAAACAACCAAATAGAATCTTAACCTCATAACAAAAGCAGAAAGAGTCCATCACCACCAGACCCAACTTAGAAGTAACACTGATTTTCCACCCTCCACTCCTCATTGTTGTAACATGGACAATATATAAAGAACTATACAGTATTAAAAGATATAATTTGCAACATCAGAACTTAAAATATGCCCAGCATGGTGGTACACATCTGTAATCCCAGCACTTGGGAGGCTGAGGCAGGAGGATCAGTGTGAGTGTGAGACCAGCCTGGGCTACAAATGTGAGCTCAGGGCCAGCCTGAACTGCATAATGACACCGTCTCAAAAAGACAAAAGAAAAAAAAAAAACTTAAAATATGTAAAGGAAAAACAAAGGTATATATTTTGTATTTGTGACAAGTTACATTTTATCAATTTAGTATAGATTTTTTGTTGTTGTTTGTGTTATTGGTGCTGGGAATTGAACTCACAACCTCACCCTTGCCTGGCATGTGCTGTGCTGCGGAGCTACATCCCAAGCCTAGATTGTTACCCAATTTTTTTTTTTTTGTAAACATCAATGTAACCATAAAGAAAATACTAAAAGAAAATTTAAAAAGCACTAAAACATGTCACACAAAATCTATGAAATGGGGAGAAAGATAGAAGCAAAGCAATAAAAGAACTACAAGACTTCGAGAAAACAGTGAAATGGAAACAGGGAAGCTATTCATATGAATATAAAGGTAAATGGATTAAACTCTGTTACCTAAGAGGTATGGAGTGGCTAAGCCAATTTAACCCTATGGTATCTTCAAGAGATTTGCTTCACATTTAAGGCAAAATGAAAGAATTAAAAATGATAATCCATCCATTAAATGGTAAGCAAAAGAACGAAGAAATGACTATATCAATATGAAAGAGACTTTAAAGAAAAACTGTCATAAGCGCACACTCATGAAGGGATCAGTTCAGAAGATAAAAGCATGACTATATAGCCATAACACTTCAGAGTGCCCCAATAAATGTGTCTAAGGGACAGCAGTGAAGGCAGCACAGGGCCTGACTTTCTCATGGCTGAGAGCCGAGGTCTGACACTCAAAGTGTAGAGGAGGAGAGGTGTTGGGCTCACGATTTCAGAGGTGGCAGTGACGGCTGCTTTTGAGGCAGGGCAGCACTGCAGAGGAGGCCTGCTCAGGCCACGGGGGTGAGGAAACAGGGGAGGAAGGGTCTGGAGAGACAGAGGCGTCTTGCTGGGCAGGCCCTGGACACCATTGTTCTCAGCCGCTCAGCGCCCCTCTAGCCTCATTTGGACTATTCCACTGGTGAGTGCCACGCCACCCCAAGACCCAGGCACCTCTCCAGAGCCCCAGCAGTGAGTGCACGGAGCTTGGCGGAAGCGAGAGAGAGGCCCTAACCGATGGCAGCACAACAGGAGCATCAAGTAGCTCATTTTCAGTAATGGGTAGAGCTGTGTGACAATATTAATAAGGAAGCCGCGGACCTACAAGACAACTGGTGAACCTAGTGCGCGTGCTGCATATATGTTTTCCTCAAATATACATAAAATGCTTTCAGAGATAGGCTGTGTTCGTCTGCAGAACATTTTAAACTCAATAATTTTAGATTTTACAGGATATCTTTACTCATCATAATGGAATGAAATTAGAAATCAGTAACAAAAGCAAAACCTGGAAAATACCTGAACAAAGACGTTAAATGGAACATGAAACAACTAGTGGGTCAAAGGGAAAGTTACTAAGGAAGTTAAGAAGTTCATCGACACCAGGGAAGTGAAAATACAACTTTTGGGCTGCTGCAAAAGCAGTGCTGAGAAATAAGCTTATCTTCTGTGCTGTGTACTTAACATTTTATTAAGAGTGTTCCTTATGTGTTTTTCCATAAACAGAAACACCACAATAAAAATGTAAAAATATTTCTGTAAAATTAAATAACCTGTTGATAATATTTTCTTAGTCCACTAGAAATACCAAAGAATTTTCTTAAGGTACCAGAAACTTCAATCACCCATTATACTTGATGATTCAAGTTAGAAATATTCATTGCATTTTTTGAAGTATTTGTTTTAAAATCAGAAGTCATTTTTTGTTTGCTGGCCTGGATTGTACCTAGTAAGTAGTGAAAGTTGATAGTATTAGAAATGATACAAAACCAGTAGTTTCAGACATTGTCCTTGCGACATTACGCTTGTCTGCACAGAATCTCAAGACAAATTAACATAGTAAATTTCAGTAACATTTCTGGGTATAAAATCAGTACACACTAAGGCCATGGGCTAGCATTCACTAACAATCAATAGATTATGCAATTTAAGAAGAAATATTACTTAAGTAATAGCCCGAAGTTTGTGAGGTCCAAGAAGGGAAGGCAACACATTTTCAGAGAGGTTAAGATATGAAAAAGTAATATCTTTAAATCATTATGCTTTTTGAAGTACATATGTGTGTATATGTGTGTGTTTGTATGTACTATTAACCTACATATATAAGTATAAAGACATGTAAAGGAGAAATGAGTTCCAAGGGTGTTCAATGTAGTGATTATTTCTGGTGAGTGATGAACAAGGGCCATAGCTTTGAACTACAATTGTAGTATACTGTATTAGTTGATACGTAGAAATTATTGTACTTTTTTGTATTGCATCTGTGATATATTTAAAATATGAAAAAACGAAAAAGAATCCCAACTGATAGCCACTCTCCCAGAGAAGTAGTTGTGGAGGCTGAACAAATGTTTGCAGCACGATTGGGAGAATATACATGGACAGAAGAGGCATCAGAGAAGGAAAGGAACGAAGAAGTGAACAGAGAAGCCAGACGGAATGTGTAGAAGTTCTCAGTACAGAAACAGGAGAGAAAAATTTTAACAAGTAAAGCAGACTTGGTCAAAAGAATTAAAAATAGAAAACTGGGAAATGGTCATTGGGTTTCTTTAAAAGATGGTACTAGCAGGCATCTTGGTAACAAATGACAGAAACTGGATTTAAACTAACATGACAGAGGAAAAAAGAGATAGCCAAAAGATAACCTAGAGGAAGGGTAGAAGTAACTACCCGTATGTATTACCTCTCTTCCTCCCCAACCACCTTTTTCAGTGCAGCCACCTGCCATGTATACCCAGTATATAGTTAAAGTCCAGAGAGAATGAAGGATTTCTTTTCTCATTTGTCAGTCTTAGCCCTGGCATGCAAGATAATCAAATTTCCAAGATCGCAGAGGGGTAACACCTTATCTATATGTTATGGTGTAGCTTTATTTCATTATGTACTTACTTTCACCTACATGAATAATTGACAGGAAGTTAGAATCATTCAGGGTTCAGAGACAAAGGTATTAAGATCAGTCTATACATTGCTTGTAGTACGTTTATTATTCCCGATTTCACCCTCTGAAGTACCATTCTTTATAGCACTCAAAAATTATCTATACTTTGAGACCCACTGATCTAGGAAAAAGACAAAGAAACCATCTAGACAGATAAAAGTAACTCCCAAGCTACTCTATTCCTAAAGATCTTATGTGAGTGACACTGCACTTTTAAAGTCAGACATTTATTTGGCTCTATTTATTGAATGACTATTAGTTCCAACCCTACTGCTTGAAAGTATATGATAAACACAGAGAATTTTAAATAGAAAGTCAAGTAAAGGACAGCAGAAGAAGCTCTTATGGAATACTTTTGTGTTAAGAAAAATAGCTTTTCAGTGGGATCTCAAAAGTACATTATTAATATAAATCCAAGTTTCATAGATTTGTTATTTTTTCTCCTATGACTGAAATTTCAACCTTATGCCATGAAAAGTTTTTATTTCACAATCGTTGCATATATTATTTTTAATAAACAAAATCACATTTTAAGCAGTGTTAACTTTTTAAAAATATGTTTAGCATAGGGTCTCCAGAGTCTCACTGCACATATCACACTTGTAGTGATCCTCCTGTTTTCAGCCTCCCAAGTAATGGGGTTATAGCCATGTGCCGCCATGCCCAGTCTCAGTCTCAGCGCCCCCTGCAGCAGGGTCAGCACAGCATGCATGGGATTGAACCCTGTTCCCTGCACCTGCCTAAGCAGGCCGTTTAATTAGTGGAGCTATCTGACTGGCCCCTTTATTTATTTTTAATTTTTTTATGGCCAGCTCAGCCTGCCCTGGGTGTGGGGCTGGCACAGCATGTGGTGCCAAGGATCAGACTGTGGTACCTGTGGTTGCCTAAGCTTTCCTAAGCAGACACTTTAGACACTTTAGACACTTAAGCCATCTCACCAGCCCCCTAACCTATATTTTACCAAAAAATTGTAAGAACTTCATTTAAAAAGATTTTTTTTCTACTCTGTTGAGTCTTATGCACCTTTTGTAGGGAATGCAGAGAATTTTACTGTGTTGTGTCTTTTACATATTTCAGAAAAGTGTACTTATAGATGAGCAGCACCATGTAAGTGCTTCGTGTTGCTGCTGCTAAGTTTATGGTGAGTTGTAAGGTTTTTAAAATTCCTTGACTGACTTTCATTGAAGTAATGTATTTGCTTCCATAATACAGATACAGTGAAACCAAAGAAAGTTGTATGGTCAGTTTTGACCCTATCATTCAAATAAATATGTGAGCGTCTAATAAATAGCAAGATACTATTCTGAAGATATACTTCAGTATATAGCATTTCACTGACTCAGCTATGTAAAATTGGAGCCAGATATGATGACCTTTAAATAATATTTAATTTACAGTGCTAATATACTATTCTTGTGAACTGATTCAAGTCTAAATAAATTTAATCTTTATACAGTGTTTTCAAGGCTGTATTGAAAATGCTTTATTATATAAAAAGACTTATATCAGGAAAAAAAATGGTCACTTTCCCAGCTCTAAGACAAAATACCTGATCTAGGAGAGAGAAAAGGTGGGCAGACAGACAGACAGACAGATAGACAGAGACTGTTAGAGACAGAGAGAAAGAACAAAGACAGAGCAACACAAAGGAGCTTTAGAGGGCAGACCCTCCTCTTCCAACCAGGTGCCACACCCTGAGGACGCTCTCCACTGCGAACTCAATGGTGCAGTAACCTACTGATGGTGATAGTGCCCCTGTGGTTTAGCCGCCTCCAGAAACCCCACCTCTGAACACCCCAGACTGTTGGCGACAGTTTAGATCTAACACACGAATCTATGACAAGTCTTTGAAGTGAAGTTATTGTTAGGAATACCAATGACTTTCTTTTTGTCTGTGTAGGAATTAAGTAAAATGCAGTATATTTTTAATTAGTCAGATTCTCACTGATATTCAGTCACAGTAGTATAAATGGATACTCGCTCCTCTAGTTGGTCCACAAAGGCTACAGTGAGCAGAAAATACATTACAAAAGAAATAATATGATTTTGCTACCACAGCACTAGGCAGAAAAGCAATTTTGAAGTAAAAGCAAGTTTAAGCACAGGAGTATGGCCAAGTCTTCATGAGACTTCTGCAGAGATTCTAGAGTTTGATGACCTCTGTTCCTGATAGCAAAGTTACTTTTTACTTAGAAACATACGAAATGAAAATATTGCCCTAAAACAACAGTTATTATTTTTGTTGATTTGGCATTATGTTCTTTCTCTGTTTCTTTCTTCCTTTCCTTCTATTGGAAAGGAACCTTAATTGATGGGTAGTTTAATTCAGGTTTTATTCCTTTACTTTTGCACCCACACAACTTTGGTAACAACAACAACAATAACAACAACAAAGCTAGCAAATGGATAGAGTAAAAACAGAATTTGAAAGAGTGTGGATATGTATAGTATCTGTGAGGAACAGATATCCCTATGCTGAATTAACTTAAGGAATAGTAAGTGGGAGCAGGAAATGGAAAATGTGGGCTCAGCGCGGTGTTCTAGTTTCTCCTCTGCAGCATCGAGCAGGTCTCGCTGGCACTCTTTGTTATTCCTGTTGAGAAAAGGTGTTGGAACAGGAATGAATTCCAGCTTCGTGGTAAAAAGTAAGACTGTTGCACAGGTTAGGTAGTTGGAGTGGCAGGCTGGGCTGACAATGTCATCAGACGAGCGCTGAGAAGCTAGTAGTGTTGACGAACTGCCGTGACTGTATTCTTCATCCTCATCCCCTTTCTCTGTACTTCTTCTGGAGTGTAATGGAAGCTTTTCTTCTGTTGGCCTCAGCAGGGAATTTGAATGAGAGCAGTAATTAAGCTCTTTTCTGTGGACAGACAAGTGTTTTTTCCCTTGAAAATCAACTGTAAAAGTTTCTAAATTTCACATGTGATGCATATCTGTCTATGTATCTATGTATCTATGTATCTATGTATCTATCTATCTATCTATCTATCTATCTATCTATCTATCTATCTATCATCTATCTATCTACCTACCTACCTACCTGTTTATTTATTTATGTCCTTTTGGATTTTAGGGAAGGTTCTACAGGGTGTTCAAGGTCTCACTATGAGATCCAACTCGTAGTGATCTGCCTTTTTACAGCCTCCCAAGAGCTGCGATTACAGGTGCATTCTACCACACCCAGTCTTGATTTCTGTCTCAGTGTGTCCGGGGGCGGGACTGGCATGGCAGGCCCAGGGACTGAACCCCGAGTCCTGCACCTGCTTGCAGGTGCCTTAATTCACGGAGCTGTTTGGAGGCCCATTTTTATTGTTTTTTATACAGTTGTGAGAATAGAATTTGGAGTGATGTGATTTAATTTTAATTCAGTAGAAGTGCATTAGTTTATTAAGGTTATTTAAAAATATCTGACATTACTAATGTCACACATACTATAATTTACTATAAATGCCTAGGAGACTAAAGCTACTAGTATAAACTGAAGGACATGTGAAATATTTTCAGTAATTAGGACTCTTTTAAGAATTAAAAAAAGAAATTAAAAGTATTAGCAAACTGTTTTGAATAATTTGACATTTAAAATCATAGTGACTATTGATTTTCATATTGAGAGATATTCAAAATTATTTTATTGGTTTGTTGAAGTTCTGAACCATTTTTAATTTGTATTCGCTTTAGATAATAAGGTATAAATATGTATTTATGGAAAAAAGTAAAATAAAGTATTTATAAACAGTAATTTAATTGTACATTTGCCAGAATTTACCTTAGTAAGAATAAGGGCACTAAATTAATTGTAAACCTGGTAAATGTTATTGAGAGCAGCATATTGCTTATCCATATGCAGATACCCATATTTCTCTGATAGCCTAATTTTAACACATCAAAACAGATTGACATTTTCCATACCATAAAAAACTGCTTTGTTAATTGCAAACCATATTTAGTATGACCTTATAACAAAGTACCACCTTAAGTGTCATGCTTTGTCTTTAATGTGATGCTGAAACTGGGTTCATCTGTGCCAGACAACTGCGCTTCATACGGAGATTTTTTTCTTGATAGGCAATTAGCAGTAATTAGGAAAACTCACCTCAATAAGATGTCAACAGGAGGTTATTTTAAAGAGTTGAATGTCAGTGACTTACAAAGAAAGTTCTCTGACATAGGTATGGCATGTGAAACATGAAATGTTAATTTAACTTTTCTGCTTATTATTCATGCACAATATTATTTTGTCATTCAGACGCTACACTGATAGAGTGTAAGAGTGTTAAAATAGTGCTGCTAGAATAAAAAGAGGATTAATCTACCATTGGCTAATTAGCCAAAGGGTACTTAATGGTCTCTAAAGGCTACTGAAGTCTAACTATTAGCAAAAGCACTGGTGAAAAGTCCTCTACGTTACCTTCATTTGCTTGACATTTTGTGAAACATGCTGTAGGCTTTTAATAACTGCATTTGTCAGAAGATAGTTTGTAAGTGAGTGATATAACTTAGTGGATTTTTCATAAGATATTTTGTTAAATAGATAATTTCATCTCAAGATCTTTTTCTTACTGGTTTTCAGTTTTTAGTTTTATTCTTGATGTTCTCGAGTATCATAATAAAGTAAAACTCATGTTTTAAATTTAAATTTAAACTCTTTGGTAGTAAATGGACAAATATTTATCAGACCTTTTAATCTTTCTAGTACTCATGGAAAATATGTGTGGTCTAGAAATTAATGCAATTGTCGTGTTATCTCATGTAATCACTGATTACATGATGGTGAATTTAACCTTACATGAAGTATAGTATTCCAGGTAGGCACTTATGCCACTGAACTATCCCCCAGGCTTAAAGTATGTATTCCAAATAAAAGAAAGTGACTCTAAAGGAGAAATTATGTTTTTAGGAGGTTTTTGACAGTAAAACTCACATAGTCATTGTTAAACTAGGATTTCTTCTCCATTCCTTTATATCTATCTTGTGGGGGATTTTCACTTTTTCTTTGATTTTATTTTAAAGAGTAAAACAAAAAATATTAGCAGACACAAAGACAGAAATAGTAGCAAACAACAACGCACGTGGTACAGAATTTCCAAACAAGAATAAAAATATAACAATGGTTGTGATCAATGGATATAAGTATGTAAGATTGGTCAAATAATTAAATATTAACGTTTCCTTTGAATAAACCTTATTTTTTCTTATCTTTTTTATTTTTTGAAAAAAAAATTATTTTAAAGACAGTATATTAATTGATAAGACATTAAAAATGGTAGACCTTTAGAAGAACAAGATGAGAGATACTCAACCATGATTTTTATATTTCACTTTGTTGTCTTCATTGTAGTTGCTCAGATTATAGATATTAGCGTATAGAGTTAGTCCAAGTAAAAATTTCAGAAGTTAACTGCTACTTTCAAAAATTGATGGAACTTAGTACTACAACAATTTTGTAATAAAATAACATTTACTATAATAAAACTAAGATTTAAAATTTTTTACTTGAGGGCCAATCAGATAGCTCAGCAGATTAAAACACCTGCAAGCAGTGGTCAGGAGTTCAATCCCCAGACCTGCTGTGCCCAACTCACCCCCAGGGCACACTGAGATAGCGATTGAGACTGGGCATTTTGGCACATGCCTGTAATCCCAGCTCTTGGATGGCTGTAAAGAGGTGTATCATTTGCGTTGTATCAAATGCTGGAAATGTACTACTGACATGTTTTGGAGCCGTCACATTGTTATTTCTTATTAAATGCAATAAAAAAGCAAAAACAGGTGGATCACTATGAGTCCAGTATAGTAGTGAGACCCTGAACACCCTGTAGAACCTTTTCAAAAAAAAAAAGAAAGAAATTTACCTGTAATTAAGGATGATTCAGAATAATCAGATTATAAAAATATAAATGACTTTATTCAATATTAAATGTTTTTCATTAGTCTTAATCAAAATTTAAGATTGAAAGTTTTCTACTACCACCACCACCAACAACAACAACAACACCCAGGCCCTGATGGATTGATTCACTGGTGAAATCCACAAAAAATTTTAGAGAGGACCTGACACAACTACTTCTCAAACTCTGTAATGAAAGTGAAAAGAAAGCAGTAGCACCAAATTCATTCCTGGAAGCAAACGTTACCCTGATTCCAAAACAAGAGAAGCATCAAACTGAGAAAGAGGCTTATAGGCCATTCTCCCTAATGAACATAGATGCAGAAAGGGTCAGTAAGATCCTGGCAAGTGGAATGAACCCAGTCATCAAGAAGATTATACCATGACCAAGCAGGATTCATCCCAGGGATACAGGAATGGTTCCACATACATAAATTAACAAATGTAATACATCATATCAACAGAACCAAGGACAAAAACTATATGATAATTTGAGTACATACAGAAAAAAATTTTGATGAAATTCAAAACTGCTAGTTTAATAAGCGAATTTAATAGCACAGATGGACACAAAGTCAACACTCAAAAATCAGTAGCCTTCCTACACGCAATAACAAACTCAGCAAGAGAGAGGTTAGGAAAACAATACCCTTCACAATGACATTCCCCAAAATGAAGTACCTAAGAATCAATCATATGAAGAATCTAAAAGACTTATACAAGAAAAACTGCAGTACTCTAAAAAAAGATTGAAGTGGGTATCAGAAAGTGGAACCATATCCCTTACCCTTGGGTAGTAAGAGCCCAGTATTATGAAAATGACCACACTTTCAAAACTGTTACACACAGATTTAATGCACATTTGATCAAAATTCCAATAGCATGTCACACAGAATTAGGAAAATAATTCTAAAACTCATTTAGAACCAGAAGAAACCTAAAATAGGAAAGACAGTTTTGAACAACAAAGGCAAGTAGAGTGACATCACAATCCCTGACTTAAAATTATACTATAAAGCTACTATGCTAAAAATAGCATAGCACTAGCAAATGAACATGGGGTTACAGAAAAGACCTAAGGACATTGAAGAGATTAGAAGATGCAGAAACAACTCCAGAAATACTCAGTCACCTTATCTTTGACAAAGGTGCCAAGTGGAAGAAACATAGCCTCTTTAATAAATGCTGCTGGAAAAACTGGCTGTAGTTTGGAAGGTGCAAATTGGACGCATATCTTTCACCATGCACTAAACTGAATTCAAAACAGATCAGATATCTAAATATTAAAGCAGGAACATTAAATATGCTGGGATATAAAATAGGTAACTCTTGAAGACTTGGGTGTAAGCAAAAACTATGAATAAAATGCTAATCTCAGAGGAACTGTCACAAAGAACAGTTGGAATCTTATTAAAAACATGTTTGCACAACAAGAAAAATCACCAAGGATAAAAAGACAAACCACCATGTGTTCCTCAGACAAAGGGTTATCATGGAGAACAAATAAAGAACTGTAAAAAAAATCATACCTCCCAAGCCGGGCGTGGTGGCACACACCTGTAATCCCAGCACTCGGGAGGCTGAGGCAGGAGGATTGGTGCGAGTTTGAGACTAGCCTGGGCTACAAAAGTGAACTGAAGGCCAGCCTGAACTGCATAGCGAGACCCAAAAAAGACAAAAAAAAAAAAAAAAAAAAAAAAAAAAAAAAAAAAAAAAAAAAAAAAAAAAAAAAATCATACCTCCCAAATGTAAACACCAAATGCAAAAATGGGTGTCTGAAGCAAATACTTCTCAGATGAAGAAATACAAACAGCAAATACATGAAAAAAGTCTCAATGTCACAATCATTTCAGAGATACAAATTAAAACAGCACTGAAATTCTGTCTCCAGAAAGAATGGCTGTTATCACAATAAATTAATCAATAACAAATGCTATAATAGCTAAATCTAGGAAACAACCCGAATGCCCATCAACCGAAGAATGGATATAAAAGATGTGGTCTTGGGGCTGGGGAGATAGCTCTGTGGTACAAGTGCCTGCCTGTCAAGTGCAAGGTCATGAGTTTGAACCCTGGTCCCACAAAACAAAACAAAACAAAACAAAACAAAACAAAACAAAAACCAAAGTGGTCTTTTATAGAATGGAGTACTTTTGAGCCATAAAGAATAAAGTGGAGACTTTATAGGTCAGTGGATGCAACTTGAAACCATACTCTTAAGTGGATTAAACCAAACACACCTGTGTAAACATCCTAGTGTCTCCCTAGTGTGAAAAGCTGAAAGAGTAAGTAAAGTCTAAAATGTACCATAGATACTGAGCAATGGGAGAGACTGTTCCAAAGAGAAACTGGCATAAAGGGGCAGAGAAAAGAAGTAAGGGAAAAGCAGAAAGCAAACATATTACAATAGTTGTACTGCTGATTTTTTCAGTTTATTGAAAAAATTTTGTGCTAATATTGTTTGAACAAATAAATGCTAGTATTTGTATGCTCAGCAACTAATTTAAAAATAACGGCTGGGAATGGTCGCGCATGCCTATAATCCCAGCACTTGGGAGGCTGAGGCAGGAGGATGAGTGCAAGTTCGAGACCAGCCTTGGCTAGAAAAGTGAGCTCAAGGCCAGCCTGAACTGCATAGCGACACCCTGTCTCAAAAAAAAAAAAAAAAAAAAAAAAAAAAAAAAAAAAAAAAAAAAAAAAAAAAAAAATATATATATATATATATATATATATATATATATATATATAATAACAATATGCAATGTATTAGCCATTGTTACCCTATTAGCTTGTTTTGATTATTTTTTTCTCTTTAAGATTAAAAAAATGTAAAAACAAAATGAGTAAAGCCAAGAAGAAAAGATTGTAGATTTTGGTGTGTTGGAAATGAAACAACCCAACTCATGACTTTTTTCTAACTTTGTCAAACTCTTTGATTTCTTAAAGGAGAAAGAAAAAATATAGATTGCAATGTAATTAACAATAGGAGCCACTTCTCCAAGTGTATTTTGATTACTGATGGGCCTTTTCCAATATTGACAAGCTAACATCTGCCACAGCATGGCCTGAAAGGAGCTCTGAGGCGAAGCATTTCCTCCAAGGGCCTCTCTGCTCCTACACTCACTTTATTCAGCCTCATTTTTGGCTGGGTTTTCTAGAATTTGTGTCTTATATTTTAGATCCTGTTACCCCAATTAGTATTTTCCAAAATCTCCAAATGGTTCATTTTTTTTAACTTTTTAATCTCATGATAGAAAACTTCTAGGGAAAGGTAAACTATATCTTTCAATGCTAAAGAATAGTTGCTATCCTGGAAAAAAATAAAAGTCATAGGTCAGTATCATCCTTTTATGAAAAGGGAAGAGGTCCACCATCACATTCCATGAATACTAAAAACATTTTTTACAGGAGTGACAGCAAGCGTCACTTCTATCGAGTAGTCATATATTGAGTACATACTTACTATTATTTCTTTTTTGAGATGGGGTTTTGCCATGCAGCTTAAGCTGAGCTCACTTTGTAGTCCGGGCTGGTCTTGAACTCACAAGGATCCTCCTGAGTGCTGAGTTCTGGGCATGCCCCACGACGCCTACATTGAGTACTTTATTCTTTGGAGACTTAAAGATTAGAAAGTATCAAAATATATTGTTTAGGCAATTATAGTGACATAATTCAGATTTTTTAAAACCCTTCTCCTTAATGAAAATATTTTCATGGGCCCTATGTAATTTTTCTTATAATTTTTAACCATCAAAATGGAGTTTTATTTTAATATTGAAGAATTATTTATTTTTATATATTTAATACAGGGTCTTATGACACAGATCAGGCTCAAAATGATCGTCCTGTTTTCAGCCTCCAAAACAGTAGGATTACAAGCCTGCACCACTAAGCCCAGTCTCAATCCCTGTCTCAGCCCGCCGTGAGGATGGGCCTGGTATGGCACTCCAGGAATAAAACCCCAGTACCTGCCTAAGCAGGCCCTTTCATATGCTGAGCTATCTAGCCAGCCCTTTATTTGTTATTATTATTTTTTAATTCTGAGGATTGAATTCAGGTCCTTAATGCTGAACTGCAACCCCAGGCTTTTTTTGTTTTGTTTTTGGTGACAGGTAAATAGGCTGGTAGTTGCATAAATTGGCTGTTGTGAATTTTGCCACAATACTAGACTATAATATAATTATAATATATTATGATATATACCTAGATGCACAGGTATTTTATATGCTGACTTCATTTCCTTCAAGTACATGTCAGGAGTCAAATGCCTAGGACATAGGGTAATAGAACATTGAAATGTTTATCGGGGGTCCTTGATGGTTAAAAATAAATAGTTTCATCTCAAGATTGCCTTGACTTTACTCACCTGTGTTCTACCCTTTGCTTTATAGAAGCTGCAAAGCAGGGCAGCTGTGGGTCTAGGCCAGGGTGCTAGGTGCTGGTTAGGATGCTAGATGCTGGGATACAGGTGGCACAGGTGATTGGTGGACCTGGAAGGAGCGGGCTGCATTCAGCCCTTAGCCATGGATTGAGGGCAGCAGCCCCCTTAGATTTCCACTGTTATTCTTCTTGCATGCCCCTGACTATAAGCTAGTGTTAACTAGTTCTAGATTGTGGATCAACAGATACTTTAAGGCAAGGCTTATTGCTTTTCCGTCATTGAACACAGAATTAATGCAGTGTTTACCACATGGTATATGGAAAAAAATGATACAGGCTCTGGACTCAGATACTTCCTAATCAAGTTATGTAGCAATGTCAAGCTAGAGCCTAGAAAGCGGTTTTGAATGATGCCCCATGTAAGAGAACAAGAAAGCTTAAACCAGAGGAGAGATTTTAATCTTGTTCACAACATTGGAGAGTTACTCTGCAGAACAGCAAGTTGATACTGCAGGTCAGAGGCTTTTGCCTGACAACTAAACTGGAAATGCAGATATGGTTGAGTGGACTTATATTTCTAGCATAAAAAGTACAACAGTTTTTGAACAATTTAAATAAAGCAAACATTGAGTTACTTGGCTGAGAGGTGGAGCAGAGTGAAGGAGTAAGCTAAAGAAAGGGCTGACTTTAAAAATTATGACTAGGACTATATGTTCGTGCTTCACAGCAAAGGCCCCAAAACTTGTAAGCCAAGGAACCCTCTGCTTTCATTAACTTACAGTTTCCTTGGATCAGGAACCTGGAGCTGTTTAACAGGTCCTCTGCTCAGGGCATCGACACTCGCGTCAGCCCTGCTGCCTTCCATCCTGTAACTTAGGCTCCTCCTCCAAACTCTTCTCACATGGAAAAATTTAGTTCCTTATGATTTTATTAGATTTTTAATTATTTTATTGATTGTATTGTAGGGAAGGGTCTGCAGGGTATTCAGGGTCTCACTACTAGATCCGGCTTACAGTGATCCGCCTATATATATATATATATATATATATATATATATATATATATATCTTAGCTCTTTAAAACATATATACGTATATATACGTTGCTGTTTTCTAGAGTCACCACACTGTGCTGTTGTTCACCACAGCTTCTTACCTCTTAGCTGACCACAGCAAGTCTTATAATTGTATTCTTATTGGAAGAGTTTCTAGAGTTATGTTGACACATAATGTTGATACCTAAATAAAGCTTTAGGTACAACTTTTGCTGTGCCTAATAATAATTCATAACAAAAATTTCTTTTCCGTCTGAGAAATTTAGTGTCATTTTATCTAATGATTCCTTATGTACGACTACCATATTATAAGTGTCTTGAATTACAGGGCATTTACCCTCCTAAGCTCTGAGTTGTGCAGTTGCAGCTGGGTGACATTCTTTTGACTATAAGTGAAGGGTCACGACTATATATATATATATATATATATATATATGCAAATGTTCATAATTTACTGCAGTTTTACATCCACATTATCAATACTATTCAACCTTCAATCAAGTATATAAAATGGAGTAAGTCTTTTGTATGAAGTTTATTTGAACTAAATCCCTAACAAGCCTCATCTGCTAACTGGACTAACATTTATGTTGCTAAATGAGAAGTATTTTGGCCACTGTCTACAGTAGTAAGACCTACCCAGTGGAGTAAACAACTAACATCTGTTATCTAGTCCTGCTCCAACTTGGCTTTTACCAAGCTAAGCACATTAGACTTGAAGTCAGAGATAGCACATCTATGAATCTCTGGTTCACTCATATATATATATATATATATATATATATATATGAAGGGGAAGACATATTTCCTTATGCATAAAGAGTGCAGCTGGGTAGTTTTGTTTGAACTTTACAAGTCCTATAAAACAGAAGCTAGTAGAAAAGACAGGTTTTTAAAAATTTTTATCATATTTATTTTTATGATTCTCATGCTCATATTTTCCTACCCATAGAATTTTATGCTGACCATTGTTAGATTAACTGTAGTGAGACTTATATTTGTTTTCTTTTTTTAAGAAACTAAATCTGGACTTGGCTGGGCTTCAGAAAGAAAATGAAGATCTACTAAAAAAATTGGAGTCTTCATCTGAAATCACAAGTTTGGCAGGAGAACTTGCCAGGGTAGCAGTTCCACATGTATCAGTTACATCACTGGGCTCCTCAAGGAACATGGACTTAGAGATGAAGCAATTACAGTGTAAGCTAAAGGTGATTATAAAGTTTATTAAACATGAGAACATGTATTAAAATACTGCATCCTCAAAGACATGTCTATATCAACTCTAGTTTATTCTAATAAAGTTAAATTGGTATAAATAATCTCAAAATTAGTACTACTTTGATGTCATTAATTTTAACCTGGTAGATTCTTATCTGGTAATTCGCCACACAATTCTCTGAACAATAAGTAAGTAGATAAGTGAAATCTTAAGTTAGAGGCTCAAGGCAGTTGGCCATTGTCTTCTGCTGAAGCGTGTGGCTCCCCTCTGCTCCTCTGCCTCCCGCAGCAGAGCGGAGCCCTCTCCAGCCCCACGCATCAGCATGAGTGGATTTCTGTTCCCTGGGTGGTGGCTAATCTGTTCTTATTTTCTTGTCAGTTGGAGATGGGAGAAGGGAGGTACTTCGGTGTAATACATTTCAGCAAGTTAAACTGAGAGCAGGATGAAAATGTAGTGTCTTTGTTTATGAAGAATTACATGTAAGTCCAGGTGAGACAGACAACAGCTTGAAAGTGAGGCTGACCATAGTGCAAACAGGATTATCTTATAAGAAATAGAGTCTTCGAGTTTCATTTGGAAATTTTGTTCTCAGAGTCCTTAAAGCAAACTTGTTTATTTGTCATATGTTTGATTATTTTCTTCAGTTGCGGGATTGATAGATGGAAGAATAAAGGCACTGGATGTAGGAACATAATTAATTTGTATCACTAGAAAGAAAAAATGATTGTAAATGCACAGAGTACATTAAAATGGAGTAGGGATGACCACTGAAAGCATACTAGAATATTAAATGGTAAATGAACTTTTAGTTTTCAGTCCAAAGTATTTTTTAGCGTGGGATTATTAATACAGTAAAATAGGATGAGATGTAAAAGAAGTGCATTGTTGCTTGAAACTGTTTTGCTTTGTTAATAGTAGTGGTCAAACTGGCGTTGACTGAGATGCTTCTTAAATGTCACCAGAGAATTTTAACAAGTAAATCTTGCCTTAACATTTTATCTTGTATTAGAAATGTTAGAAAATAATTATGCAAATGTTGAGGCATATATCTACTCTTGAGATATATGCAGGTTATTTTTTCTCTGAGAAGGTGCATAGAACATATAAATTGATCATTTAGTGTTTAGATTTCATATAAATGTAGGTAAAATCACTAAGATATTCTTTGATATTATCTAATCTTATCTACTACACAGATGGCAGTTCAGTTCTGTGATTATTTTAAGTCTTCATAATCCCAGTAAAAAAAAAATTTTCACATAGATGAAACAATAATTGATTAAGAATGATCTGACTTCTACATTTTTAAGTTGTTAGTTGATTTAAATTGATTTATATTTTAGTTATTTGATTTTGTTGACTATAAATGCAATAACAAAAATTTAAACTTTTTTTTAAAGAATTTAATTAATTAATTAATTTTTTCTTGTTCAGAACTTTTTGTTTGTTTATTTATTTATTTATTTTATGGCCTGCCCCGAGGGCAGGGCTGGCGCAGCATATAGTGCTGGGGATCGAACCATGGTCCCTGCAGCCGCCCAAGCTTTCCTAAGTAGGCGCTTTAGACCACTTAGCCATCCTGCCAGGCTCCAGAAATTTAATCTTTTAAAAATGATCTGGCAGTTTTGGCTAACAATAGATTCGTATGAGTATCTGTAAATTCTATACATTAAAAAATTTTCCATGTACATATCTTTACCTGTATAAGCCAGAAAAGGGAAAGATGAGAAGCCTAAAGCAATTCAGTTTAATTTACGTATCCAACCTAGTCTCTGGGAGCACTGACCAGGCTACACAGAGATTGAAAGGATAAATATTTACTTTCATTTTTTCTCATATTTTAATATAGAAATTTTCAAAAATAAATTTAAGTACATAATACTATGATACTGAAAATTGGTTTCAGCATTGTATTAGTTTACTAGATCTGCCGTAACAGGATGCCAGAAAGGATGGTTTAAAAACAAAAACATTTATTTTCTAACAATTCTGGAAGCTGAAAGCCTAAGACAAAGCATCCACAGTCGCTTTGTTTTCCCCCAAGGCCTCCTGACCAGGAGCTGGCTGGCTTCTTCCTCTGCATACTTTGCATCTTCATTTCTTCTTACAAAAGTCATCGGTCATAGTCTTAGAGACTGCCCTAAAACATTGGTGTCCCTTAATTATTACTGAAAGGCCCTATTCCACACGTAGGCACACTGAATACTGGCCTTAGCTGAGGGCTTTAGCATGTGTGTACTTCAGGGCAACAAAATTCAGCCAATAAGAGATAGCAAACTCCTAGTACAGTTAGTAGTAGTAATTATCTAAAAGGTAACTTTTTAACTGATTCAACGAGATGGTTAGATTTAACTCTTATTAATAATCTTCATACATCTTTTTCATTTTACACAATGTCATTTCTTCCTTCTCACCCTCTTTTCCTTCTGTCTGTCCTTTCTTTCTTTCTTTCTCAAATGTATTTGGTACAGGGTCTCACTACACAGCTCAGACTCATACTAGTCCTCCCATTTTCAGCCTCCCCAGTGCTGTGATTACAGGGGTGTGCCACCATGCCCAACTTGGTGGCCAGCTCAGCATGCCTGAGGACAGGGCTGGCATGGCACATGGTGCCAAGGATCAAAAGCCCAGTCTCTGTGCTTGCCTAAGCAGGTACTTTAGACCACTGAGCTCTCTCACCTGCCCTTTTTCTATGCAATTTCTGATATGTACTTTTCAAATGTCCCAGGTTCATTTGGTGACATGAAAGTGCTCATATACATTTTCTCTATCTTTATGTTACCCAAATGAAGTATTTCCTCAACGTATCCACCTTTATATATCTAGATAATAAAATACTAGTGATTATAATAATTCCTTCCATTAAATGGCATATACATCACCTTTTAGCTTTTTACACACTTAGGTTAAATAGTATTTAAGTTTGTGTTGTGTTATTCTTTAACTTCTCAACTCTTAAAGAGGATGTTTTACATACTTCTTATGTTCTTGTACATGTTGACAGTAAATGAGTAATAGTGAAAAATACTTTTCAAATAAAATCTATTGTTAGGCAGATTTGAAGTCATTAACAAATATTAATTGTTGTCTCTACCCAGTGAGATGGTTTCTTTTATGACCTTTGTTGTGCAGTTGAGAAACAGACAGAAAATAAATTAATTGTCCAGGGTTACACAGCACGGATGGTAAGAGGTAGAGCTGAGAATAAACTTAAGCCAGCCTGACTCCAGAGTCTATGTTTTAACCATCACACTATAAAAACTTTTAAAAATATCCATTAAAATTGGCATAAGAGAGCTCACCTGGATGAATACTTAGCACTGTGACATTTTGGATATGTGTGCTTTACACTAGATTTTAGTCATGCTAGTAGGAAGAAGAACAGTGATAAAGTAGTAGGTTGGATCATTTTTTAATGTATGGATTAAAGGGTGGGATGATTGCTTGAGGTAAGCATATGGACCAAAGCAAAAAAGTACAGGCAGCAAATGGGTAAAGAAAAAAAGGAAATAAAACTATCTTCATGTGGGACTGGTTTATGGAAATAGCTAAACACCCTTACAGTCTACGGTAGTAGTACCTTTCTCCCCACCTTATAAGAACTTTACTTTTAGTTTTTGAAATATTATTAGCCTGTGTTTGCTGTACATAATGATCCCACTCTTTGAGGGGCTGCCACATGACGTGTCACATCTTACTTGTTTTTTAGTCCCTTTCCTCTCCTTTCCTTCCCCTTTCGTTTCATCTCTTGGGCCCCTTCACTTTTACAAAAGGTCTATTCCTTATTATCTTTTGTTTTGCCTGAAATATTTTAGGGGTTTCATGTAAGAGAAACATGCAGGATTTAACCAGATGTGTCTCAGTTATTTCCCTTTACAGTATCATTTTCAAAAAATGACTCATCTATTTCTTATGGCAGAGCAACACCCCATCGCATATGAATGCCACTTTTCTGTCCACTCATCTGCTGATGGACACCTGTCAAATCCACTTCCAAGATTTAGTCATTATGGAGCTAGCGAGACAGCTTCATGGCACAAGTGCCTGCCTGGCAAGTGCAAGTTTGTGAGTTCGATCCCCAGTTCCACAGGAAAAAAAAAAAAAAAGATTTAGTCATTATGAATTGTGCTGCTATAAACATGGGCATGCACTTGTAACTATTTTGGGAAGAACTTTTGAGAATTAAATAGCTGTCATATTTAAAGATTATGACAAAAGTACTAGTAAATTAGCTTTTCAAAACTTACTATAATTCAATAATCCTTCGGTTATTCAGCAGTCAGATGGACAGCATTTTTAACTTCATAAAATATTCTAACTTAAAATATTCTATTTAACTTCATAAAGTATTCTAAAAAAACAGATTTTTATTTTAAATGAAATATCTCTCAGCAGAAAACACCTGAAATCAGTAATTTAGTACTGTATACTTTGAAAGGTAGGATAACTGCTGTTAGGTAATAACATTGACCAACATAAAAAATCAAAACCAGTGAATTGATTTAAGAAGAAAAAAATATGAAAATGTTAAAGAAAGCAAAATTAGAAAACCTTAGTAGTGTGAGAACATTTAGAGTAGGAATAAGTAGATAACTTAGAGCACAGTAGTCCCTAAAGGTATCACATAGCAAAAATACAATGTATAGTAATATATTTAATTCATAGTGATATTTATAATATAGTTCCATTACATTAATTCATCACTTAGCATAGCTGAGGATGCTCAAATTTCTAACTGAATTAACATGAACTCAAATCTAAGAATAGTTCTAATAGAAATGATTATATTTTAGAAAAATTATTCATACAACTACTTCAAATATTTTAGAACTATTATATTTTATTCTATTATTTAATACTTTTAAAATTTAGCAAATGTAGTGACATTAGTATTTAAACAGTATCCTAAAAGCTAAAATGCCCAGACGATTAAGTGATATCTCAGGTTGTATGTGTAACTGGAGCCTGACTCAAGCTTGAGCAATGCCTTAATGCTGCAGTTACCAAACACCACAGAACTCTTTTGCTTTGAAAAATCTAGAAGTGATGTGTAAGTACTTGAAAATAGTTCATATTACAGATAAAAAGCTTAGTATTCATAAGATATTCTCTATGAGTTATCTATTCTTTAGCAAACTGTCCTAAAACATTGTGGTTTAAAACTACAGCAAAATGCCCATGAGATAGCTCAGCAGACTAAGCACCTGCTTAGGTAAGCAAAGGGGCCTGGGTTTGATCCAGGCGCCACATGCTGTGCTGGCCTGGCCTCCCAGGAGTGCTGAGCCTGCCACAGAGACCAGGCGTGGTGTCACTTGCCTGTAATCCCAGCTCTGGGGAGGCTGAAAACAGAAGGATCACTACGGGTCCAAGGTAGTGAGACCTTGTACCAGATACATTTTAAAAACAAAAATAATAAAACTACAGCAAATTGCTATTTTCTTCCAGCTGAGTTGGACAAACAGTTCTTTTGCTGATCCCTTCTGGCTTTCTGATATGTCAAGACTCTTCTAAGTCTGAGACTGACTTTCCTGACTAGATGTCCAAGATCCTTCTGCTCCAGGTCTGGCATTTGGTCTGTTCTCTGCTGGGGGTCTTGGTTTCGGTTCTCCTGGGCTTCCAGCTATCTTCCTGGCAAGGTGATCCCATGGAGTGCTCCAGGATGCCAAAAGGAAAGCTATGTTGCTTCCAGCCACCAGATTTCAAAGTTGCGAATGGTCCTCACTGCCACATTCTGGTGGTGAAGGCTAGATTCAAAGGGTCACAAAGCGGATTCTATCACTCAAAGGGAGCAACATCAAATTACTTGTGACAGCATTTGGTCTATTAAAGATCGCTGAAGAAAATATTTAAGTGATTTTTATTAAGCCAATAAATTATTGATTACTCAAACACATTTATATTTTACTAGACTAATTCATGCTTCCCATAAATACACTCTTTGCAATTATTATGAGTGCGTTTTGCAATGACCTGGAATTATACATAAGCCTTTTAGTATTATATTATTTCTATTGGAAAAATATAAAGTATTCAAAAATATAAAATTTAATTAGCATAAGTAGAAATTTTTCACTCTTGAGAAAGATGTGTATAGTATTGACACTTACATGTGTTGTTGATCTAGAATGCAACTAATGAACTCACTAAACAGACATCAAATGTGAAGTCTCTGAAACTTGAACTCCTAGCAAAAGAAGAACACATAAAGGAAATGCATGAAAAGTATGTTTTTCATATTTCTATCTATTGTATTTGGTGCCCCCTAGTGGCCATCAGATCTTTTAAGTGTTGCACTATAACTACCATGTAACTCCACTTTCTGAGTTAATGTCTAACTCTGCGTAAGATGGACATCTAAGGAATGCGAGCTATATATTGTGAATAATTGCAAGTTGCTTGCTATTTTTATTAGGGTAATAGTTAATTCCAGAATCCCCTTATACATCTCGAATACATATAAATGATTTAGGACTGGGGGATGGCCAGGTAGCTCAGTTGGTTAAAGCACATGATTCAGGGGCCAGGGAGCCAGGGATCATAGTTCAAACCCCCCCCCAACATGGAGCATGAGACCTGCCCTTAAGTCAGCCTCTGTCAGAAAAAAGAAGAATAAATGGTTTAAAACTGAACAAAAAACTTTACTTTGTCAGTTATTTGATAAAATACTATAGAGATTAATACTTACATTGAGCTTAATACCTAATCTTATAAAGCTAAAATGGGAATGGAAAATTGTATTCTATTTAAAATAACTACAGGTACCTGTGTGATTATTAAAAATATTTTATAGGCTCTGTTCCTTGAAACCAAAATGATTTTTCTGTATATCTTTTATAAATATGATACAGCTTACAAGTGATAACATGTTTCGTAGAATTTCAATAATCAACATTAAATTTAAGATGCATATTTTGTATATATACCTGTATACCACAGCGTAAGTAAGCATCAGGTAAAAGTAATATTAGTAGATAAAGTTACAAAGCAGAAAGCTTGGTTAAATTTTTAACTGAGAACCTCTGTAAAGGACAGGTCTAGCTCACTACCTCACAGTGCAGTGTAGAGAAGCACTCGGACCAGGCTTCTCAGCCCGCTGGCTCTGAGATTTACTTGGCTAACATTCATTTATAAGGCTTAAGGAGGAATAAACAAGTGACTACATGTACATACTTATGATAGTAAATGGCATACAACCACTCTGAAAGTAGTACCAGTAGCAGCAGTGGCAGCAGGAACAGTAATGCTGGATGTCACTGCACCTGCCATTATTTTACCCTTAATATTTTATCAACTTCTGCTGAACTGATATGTGAAGTCAGCCTCACATGAAAGGAAATTAGAAGATAGCATCTTTAGTCTCTTTGCATATTATAAAATTTTACATTTGTTTACCAAAGTATAGGACTGCTTCTTAACATTTTTAGGTTTTAATCCCTAAATGCAAAAAGATAATTTAAATATGATAATTTAATGTTTTCTTAAATTTAATATTTTTTAATCTTGATTTTAGTATATCATAGTACATACTATTATGCTATCATGATATACTATAGTATACACATAGTATATATGTGATACTATAATAAAATCACAACCTGTTGTGGATTTTATTTAAATTATAGTAGTGGTATTTTGATCAGTGCCATTTGTTTTACTAATATACAGTTTATTGACATCACATAGCATTTTAAACTATAGGAAATTTAAACCATAGGAATTTTAAACTGTAGCATTTTAACAGGAATCATATTGGATAATAAGGTATGACCACTGTTGAAAGTATTTTCTACTAATAAAATATCTTTTGTGTCTTTCAAGGATTTCTCGAATGGAGAGGGATATAACTATGAAAAGACATTTGATAGAGGACTTGAAATTTCGTCAGAAATTAAATTCAGAAAGTAATGAGAATTTTAGTCAGATGTTAGAAAGTCTTGAAAAAAAGGTGACAACTTCGAAGTTATTATTTCCCTTTGTTTACTTTCTCACCTCAAATATTCAGTATGAATAATCTTATAGAAATACTCAGTGGATATGTATTCATGGTTACAGAATTGTGTTATTTGCTCTGAAAGTACATTTTTTTAAATTTGAAAGTGACAACTCTAAAATCTCATTTATTTGCTTTCCATTTATAATGATCCTGTGAGAATATAAGTTAAAGTTTTGTTTTTGGTTTTTTTTTTTTTTTTTTTTTTTTTTTTTTTTTTTTTTTTTTTTTTTTTTTTTT